>JBCNJP010000016.1:8678868-8837768 GCA_039602395.1 Deinandra increscens subsp. villosa
GCACAAACCTTTTCAGTTAAGCTTCGATTCCAGTGACTTATGGCGATAGTTTATGTGTCTAATCAACGCACTCATGTATAGTAAGTGTTTATATAAACCATGGAACTAAGTTTATCAATTTCAAACTTACATTTACATAAACCATGGAATAGTATTTACCATTTTCAATACAAATTACATTTACACAAACTCATGAACTTACCAGCATTATTGTTGACCGTTTTCAAATATGTTTTCTCAGGTAGGGCACTTTAAAATCATTTGAGATACTTCATTTGGTCATGTTATAACACATTTACCGATACCATTAGTAAGCTTCCGCTCAACCATTTGAAAACACGATTTGTCAAACGTTTACCTCACTAATGCTTCTGCTAAATGATTTTAACTATGGTTAATTTACTTATACATGTTTCACAACAACATGACCATGTATCTTCAAAGATTCATCTAGAGACATTCGACATCAGTGTGTGCTAAGATTCATGACGTCACGTCCCAATGTGGTGACCGCGACGGGACGGGGTGTGACAAAATTCTTAAGAAAAGATGAAATCTTGTTCTATGATGATATGAAACTTGAAGTGACTAGGTTCGAGGGGACCACCTTATAAGTGAAACCAGTGAGGTTAGGGAACTTGATTAGTGGTTCGACCCATATGAGTTTTGAGCGTTTCTAGTAAGTTGAAACAGGAAATTTAAGTTACTCATAACAGATTTAAAAGAAATAAATCTTATTGAAGACATTGAATGTAATTTATTTTTTCTTTCTACTTCTTAATAGATGTTGACTGTTTATTCAAGTGTAAATATCAAGACATCCTCCGTTCCAAATCACACCAAAAATCCTTCAAAGCATTCTTTTTAAACACTCTTAAGAACTTTTCTTCTACATTTCTCGTTCATCTGCTTTCTAGTTTTCAAGGTAATATTTCGGGTATTAAGCTCTCCCGAGTAGTACATTCTATATTGGTTGTACTCTAAGAAACAAATGGATTCTTCTAAAAATTCTAAACTTTATCTAAAATACGTATTGAACACGAATCCTTAGTGACCCCATTTACTTTCTTTGTTATTCTTCATTTTCTATCATGTATTTGATTTAAATCACTTGTAAACTTGTAATTGTACTTATAGTTTTTCGGTTTTCACGTTTCTTCCTATGTATTATAATAGAAAACAGTATAAGTTGTTTATTTATTTAACATGAATGGTGTATAAAAATATTTTAAAGTGAACGAGATAAAATTTAACACCATTGAAAGAAAAAAAAGGAGGGGTGGGGTGGGGGGAGGGGGGGGGGTGATATAACATTATCTTTGCAAACTATAATTATAATTTTGAGTTTATATTATTTTTACGGTAAATAACAAGAATGTATCTTAAGCATGTAATAGATGTCGAAGTAAAGTCCCATTATTTATTGAATCTTGAATTTGATCGTTTCTACAAACTGTATCTTCATAAGTTTAAGGTTAGGTGATATATGCAGTTTCACACTAATTGAGTTTCATATGATCCATGAAAAATTTAAAATTAAACTAAACGAAACCATCTCTCTATCAACCCACTTTTTCCATACTTTTGATGTCACATAGTCATCTCATATCAAACAAATTATATTATACTACGATCCTATTTCATGGTATTAAATATAAATTCCTGTCACTAGGGGGTTTCTAAAGTCAAAAAAAATAATTGAATGGAATAATTCAAACCTAATCCTATATCTTTATCTTGCGTCTAAGATGAGTCGTCGTCAAATAGTATATTCTATAATTAATTAGGTTCGAACCAATGTATTACATGGATTAAATATATACAATCTATTGAAAGAAATATATACAATCTATTGAAAGAACACATTTTTACGAATATTTGTCTGTTAATCATTTATGGAATAAGAAATAATGAATATTTCAAAATTATAAATAAAAAATAATAAATATTTAAGAATTATAAATTATATTTTTAGATAAGACATGTGTTACATGAGTTAAATAAATGAAGCGTATTGTAAGCAACAATTTCTATTTTAATTTATTAAGTTCTAATAAATTATTAGAATTGATATTTAACTATATAATTAATTATTTAAAACTATTATTATTAAATAGGAGAGAATATGATATTTAATAGGAGAGAGACGCGAAAAATGATAAAAATGAATTTGAGCGTGACATATGACAACAATTGTAGTATTTTATTAAGGAGTATATTAGACTAACCCAAGATGTTTACTCTAATCTAGAGCCGTTTAAAGTAACAAAATACTGAGTTGGCTTGGCTTATCGTCTCACTAGTTTATATTAAAACATAATATTTTAGGTCAAATTATAGAAAAATAATTATCAATAAATAATAATCATCATTTATATGTTATTTTGTCTCACTTAATTATAAAAAAAAAGATTAACATTTATAAAAAATTAATAAAAGTTGAGTGACTTTAAATGAAAAAAAAAACCTTCTAAATGATCTTATGAAACATTTATGAAACAAGGTTACTATTTCATAAAGTTACGTTTGTTCTTAATTTTTAAAGTAAAAACTTATGACTTAGTCTACTCGACGGTCATCATTAAGTATCTACACCTTTCCTTTACGTTGTCAATACCTACAAATCTAACATCATTGATAGCTGTTGTCACGCTAAACACCATCTCGATCATCGTTCAATGATCTAGGGTTACTGGTATAATTTTCTTTTAATGAACGAAAAACACACTTCTAGTTTTTGAAAGTGAAAATAACTAATTACACTGATTATTGGTATCTTAAAATATTTATCAATTAGTTGTCAATAATAGAGGTGCATAAAAAAAGCTACTCGATCCGAAATGGTTTTTTTAACTGATAATCGAACTAGTTAATAACCGTTAATACAAGAACCGTTTTGTAACCGGTAAGAACCGACGGTTCTGAACTGGTTAGGGGATTTCTGGATGGAACCGACTTTTTTGTCCCGGTTAACCATTTAATGTTGTTAGAAAATTTTTGTGACCATTTTTATAGTCGTTGTTAACGACTATATAGTCGTTTCTTATCAAACCCCCCCCCCCCCCCCTCCCAAAAAAAAATTCCCCTATAAATAGATATTGGTGGTAGAGGATCAAACACACAACTTATTTTGCTCTATAATACTTAAAAAACGCTTAAAAAACAATCTTGTATTCAAAAGATTCCATGGTATCTTGTTCTTCTTAAGCTTCGGTTGGTGTTGGGGATTTCTCAAGCAAGGTACAAGTGGTTCGGATCAAGCTAACAACGAGACCCTAAGCTTTGGTCGATATTCGATCTTTGTGAGATGATGTTCGGTCCCGATAAAGCTCGATGCAAGAATTGCAGTGGCCTTCTCAAATCCGAGTTGAACTTTACTTTGAAAAAAAAGTCACATGTCAAAGCATTGCAAGTCCGTTAAGACTAACCCGACTCAAGTTCAGTCAACAATGATAAACACATGCGGTGTTTGGAATTTCAATCCCGACATGGTTTGTGAGATGACGGGTGATTTAAATATTCAAGAACCTTTTTCGTTTAATCATTTTGACAACCTGCACTTGACGATGATGATTCAACAGTCGCTCACATTGTTATCGCTAGGTAAATCATTCTACTATTAGGCGCGTCCATATGAAAAGATGGTTTAGAGCAGAAAAATAGTTAATTTTGGGTTTTGAAAATTTAAACACCGGTGTTAGTTTAACAAGCAACGTTTGTGTAACACTCGCTTCCGACCTAATTGCAAAACCCGACCTGTTTTGAATTTTCAAACATTCCGGACCTTCGATTTAACAATAAACGGAAGGATTTCAAGTATTCACTAATTTATATTTCCAAATAATGGTTTTGGATGTTTCATAATAATTTTTCCAAAGCAAAATGTTTAGTTGATAGACTTTTAAAGTAATTATATTGTTAAAACACAAACAATGGAAGTTACAGCTTTTCACACGATTTCGGGAATAACCAGGAAATCCCAAATTTGCACTCTGGCGTGTCAATTAGAGTATTTATTGAGTATCCCTAAATTTCAACAAAAAACACTGCACACAAAGATGAGTCTTGAAACATTGATGATTGATAGAAAAACGGATACGTGTTCCAATTTGCATGCGAACGTGTGTGCGAATTTTACTGTTTAATCGTATTTTGAAATATGACATATTTATATTTATTTAGATTGGATTGAATGTGGTTAATATAATGGGGAATGAATAAATGGTGAAAAAAGGAAAACCGTAGTAAAAAACACCAAATAACGAGGCACGAAGCTCGAAAAATGGAGCAACGACCATTCGACCAAAGGAGGCTCACTCTTGCTAGTTCGTGGACCTCAAGCAAACTCTCTAGTGAAACCCTCACAATCCGCGATCTGTTTCTGACGAGCAAAAACCTAAAATTTTCACTATTTGAACATTTTAAACCCACAAATCTTCATTTCACATCTCCTAACAAACCCTAGCCATCATTAGCTATTGTTGCATTATCCCTCGTCACCATTTTGAAAATTATATATTTATAGAAAAAAAAAAATTTTAAAAATAAATAAACCTAGCCGCACGTCACCACTGATAAAGGAGGACGAATGGGGTGCACTGTCATCGCACGATTGACGTGCGACCTCCACGTCAGTGAAGGACGCCCCATGGGATGTGCATTGTAACTGGTCTATGAATAGTCATATATATAATATTTTATTATTTATATTTAAAGACTTAGTTTGTGATAAAGTTTGTATTAAAATCTAGAAAAAGAAAAAAAAATCATACGAATGCACATGTATATGAACTTATATAAATTACTATATAAATAAAACGTATAAAATAAATAAAATTATACTCTATACAGACAAATATAAAAAAATATATATTATCTCATTAGTACATCAATTTGATATATAATCGAGAGAATCATGAATTAACTAATGGGCCACTTGTAAATGAATATTATTCGATGCATGATAATTGATATCATATCATCATTTCCCTTTTAATCTATTAATTAATTACGTAATTAAATGAATGAATATTTTAGGGGTGGCAAGCTTCTGGTTTGCCGGTGATGAATAAAATCTGCTTTTCGAAAAAAGAAAATAATGAATATTTTATATTGCAGATCTAACTGATAACAAAATTACACAATGGACTTTTATCCTTATTAAAAAGAAAAAAAAAAACTACCTAAAATACCTCAAAGAGGAACATTTATAGCAATGATGAGAAACAAGATTTGTACATGTGAAATATCGATAACAAATCAATGTCTGATCCTAAAATCGAACTTAATGATGCACTCACATAACATTTATAGCAATGATGACAAACAAGATTTGTACGCACTAGTACGCTACAAATATGCGTGTTTGATATAGTTTTATTTTTCATATCAGATTAAGCTGATACATTTTTTTTGTAAACTACATAAATGATTTATGAAGGAGTATTTGTCACACCCCCAAATTAACCACCAACGGAGTTTATACCGTTAAGGGGTGCGACCAGACCAGGACCACAACCATTAGTTACAAATACTAAACGAATCAGAGTAAAGTCCAAATATTAAATAATAAAAACAGCTTAACAGTACGCAGCGGAAAACATTATCTTTAGCACTAACCACGTGCTTTACAAATCAGTGTATTAGATTCCCAATTAGTTTAGTTAGAATAAAAGTCTTCATGTGCCATGCCAACCCGCTCCGGATACTCCTTAGCGATCTGCAAAAGTTTAAACCACGCAAGTGTCAACCTAACGGTTGGTGAGTTCACAGTGGGCTTGTCACGCAGTGGCCCGGTCTCATAAATCATAATCGCGTAAGCGTATTCTTACAGTACAATTTATTTGTGAAAAGCAATGCTTGTGATAGTCAAAATCATATTATTGTGGTTTAGTAAAAGTATTGTCCGTAACCTACGTTATCGGGTATGTACTAGTCTTGTATAGTTAAAGTGCTCAACCGATATCGCGGGTAGCTAATCCGTTGTTCCATGCACTAATGAAGTTTGTACCAAAGCGGACCATAAATTATTGTAGTGGCCGTGCCATCAGTTCTGCGGACCTACGTCATCGCGGTTTTGCCTCCCCCGTGTCCTCTCGGGATCACGGTCAGATAGGCTGATATTGTACCTCCGTGCACTCCCCGTGCCACGGGGCGGAGTTTGTCAAACTCCAGTAGATCTACCCAACATCCCCTCGCTTTACAATTAATGGTACAATTTAGTTGAGGACTTTTAAGTTTTCAAGGCATCCTTAGAAATCATGTGATATCATGTGGTTTAGACTTTAACCTACACTAGCCATATTAAAAAGGTTTACTGGATTCTCATGAATCTCAAAAGTGTTTTCAGTTTCGTTTCAGAAATAGTTGTTTAAGTAATTCACAAGTGCTTCCCATAAAGCAGTTCAAGTTCATCAAGTGGGTGCCGAGCACTCCAAGTTTTCAAGTTTATCAGGGAGGTGCCTAGCACTCTCGAAGTTGTCAGCATTGTTTTTATTTAGTTGTCCGGTGTGACCCAAGCGGGTTCACGGTAATCGGGTTAGTGACACTCACCTTTGGTTGCACTGCTACTCTTGCTAATAATCCAAGTATTGCTTATCGAAGACTTATGAACACGTTTAGGTCTTAAGTATTAGTTTTGTGTCTAATCTTTACTTAACGTCACTATGGCCCATAACATAGCACGTTGGAACTATGACTCGACATACAGACACACGACACCGATGGTTGATCATAAACAAGGGTTCATATATATCAGAAATCAAAGCATGTATCGTCATGGCATAATCATGTAAGTCATAGCATAGCATTCACACAAGTTGCACAAGTTTAAGTTTGGTCGGATCACAGTTTCGCTAGCATAGTGTCGCTAGACAGTTTCGCTAGGTGCACGGGCAGCACTTTCGCTAGGCAATACCCGGTGACACAGTTTCGCCAGGCTAGTTTCGCCCGAAACTGCTGACGCAGTTTCGCTAGCCTAGTTTCGCATGAAACTGGTTTGAACTTTCGTTCAGGTTGGTTCGCTCGGTAGATTCGCTCGAGCTGGTCTGGTCAGTTTCGCGGGCGACACTACAGTTTCGCCAGCACAGTTTCGCTGGAGGGAGATCTATACAGTTTCGCTGTATAGTTTCGCCCAAAGAACATCACAGTTTCGCTGGTCGCGAAAAATTTACGGATCAGCCTAAAAATCAACCTAACAGCTTCCATACTTCATGCAATTCATTGTTTAGCATACATAGGCATTTACCAACATCAAACAACAAGTTTTAACACCTTATTTATGCATTTTCATCATCAAATCACCAAAATACATTTAAAACCCTAAAATGACCTAAATAGCCTAAATCTCTATCATGGTTGGATTTCAAACGTAAAGTTGCAAACTTTATGATAGATCTAGCCTCCCTAAGCCACATACTAGCAGATCAAGTAATATCATGAAGGTTTAAGCATGCTTTATGAAGAAACACATAGAAAACACATAGAAATGGCATAAAGGAAGGTTTTGGGACTCACAATTCGATCAAGGAATCGAATGGATGTTGTCTTGAGGCTGAGATCTTGGTTTCTCTTGATGGTTTTCGGCTGACCAAATTTCCAGAGGAGAATGTGTGTGTTTTTGTATAAATGAGGCAAATAGGAGAACTAGGGTTTATTAAGATTATTTATATCAGAGGCTAGTTTCGCTGGCAGTTTCGCTGGCCAAGCGAAACTGGCCCTGAACTCGTGCAGGTCAATCAGTTTAGCTGGCTACCGGGCGAATCTGTAGTTTCGCTCGGTAGTTTCGCTAGTTACCAAAATAGGACAATTTTCACATAATCAAGGATTTACAATTTGTCATGCTATTCATAATATTAAATCATGCGTTTAAATCACATTGCACATAATGACATTAATAAATGAACACATAGCACATATGGGCGGGTTCGGTGATCAACCAAAGGACGTGGACGTATTCGGCCTAGTTAAGCATTAGTTACTAAGTTAACACTTATAACGTAACTAACGGAAATGTCTAACGGAAGTAAACCTTGAAATTCTCGGATGTCACAGTATTGATCTTGAGCCAAGCCTTCTATGCTATGATATAGTATTCTAGTATTTCACTACTAAAGCGCTTTAGACGTTACACAAGGCCATTATACCGCTGTTCTTAACCAGTAAAAAGAAAATATACACCTTTTTACCGTTATTGTTCTTTATCTTAATACCCTCTAGACCCCTAACTCGTAATGAATAATGAATAACTCTCACCAGATCATATTTACGAATTAAATACGATATAACTATTTAACATTAAATTAAGTAAAAAAATGAAGAAATATATTTTGGAAAACAAATCATCAAAAGAGACAATGGGACCCTTGTTTGTGCAATCATCACATGCATTAACCCCCCAAATTATTTTCAGATGTATAAATCTAAAGCATAAAGGCCACAATGACACCAAAAACTCTCTGTATATTTGAACTCCCACATTCTCTTTTGGTGGCTTTTATTCATTGTCTTTTAATCCAAATGACAAACATATCAACGTACAATTTCAAATTGCTTGTTGGGAAACTTTTCAAATGATAATTATAATATGGACAAAAATGGAATTACAGAAGAAAAATAACTTATATCCAGTAGATATATATTTTCCCCTATACACAGTTTAAAATTTTCATGAATAAAATTATGCACTATTTTATCTTCTAGCGTTATTTTTTATATTTTGAACAGTACTATTTGCTATTTTGTTGTTAAACTTTTTTATTTTATTTTTAGCATTGCTATTGCACACTTGCAGTGTTCGGGTTGTTACGCAACAATTCAACTATTAAAATAAAAAAAATGAATTAAAAAATATAAAACGTTATAAAGTAGAATATGTTTGAACGATATGTTATACGGTGTAAGTTAGCCAAATCTGTTTTAAAACTTAAATAGAAATGTAGACCTAACACATAGCTTTTTATTTCCATCTTCCTTATGTAGCATTATAGAAATTTAAATGTTTTGGATACACATGTTATCACCGCGTGAACGCACGAGTCCTCGACATCTAGTTTAGATGTAAGAGAACATGAAATAAACCTTTAATATAAAAAATAAGTTTTATTAATATTTAATAATAACTAGTTTTTTCACCTATATATGTGTTACGGCACATTAAACGACGAAAAAAATAAATTATCTGAAACTTTACATAATAAAGTTAAACGTAATGAGTAGGCCGCAAGATACAACTTTGATGTGGTTGGGACTACACCATTACCATCTCTACCTAGCCGTAGTTTTTGGATAGTCCACGGCTTCCCACCATCGCGTTCCTCACTTTATCTATTCTCTCTTTAAACTCTACTTTCTCTCTCGTACTTTACTCAACTAAATATTGTTAAAAAATGAATGGTGATGTGCGTTTGTATTTCGACAGTAAAATCTGTAAGTGAAAGGTGATCGATGATGTGATGGGAAAAAAATTTATGGTTGAAAAAGTATGATAGAAGTATTATAAATAACTTAACAGAACTTTTATACGAAAATTACCGATTATAATACAATTTAAATAAAATAAGGTAAACGTGACCGCAAACACAACATTGGCAAAAAAACCAAATATTAAAATATTAAAAATAATTCAAAGGAAAAAATAAAACAAACAAACATAGGCCGAAAACCGGGGAAAGGTTGGAGAGTCCGGAGTCGTACCTAGACCCTAAACTATCATTATGTATATATTATGTACAAACATTTATTTATAGATTTTGAAGAAAAAACCGCATGAGATGCTTGTACATTAAGCTTCAAAAACTGTCACTTGTGAATAATATATTTTAGATTTTCTTTCTTGCCATGACATTCCAAATTAAGTTTATATATAATTGTTAAAGCATCTATAAATGAATAAAAAAGGTGTAATTGTTCTTTTTAGTTTTATTAAAAAGGTGTAATATATCCGGTTGGTGAGGAGGATGAGTAGGTGTCACGTGAATTTTATTTTGTGTTTGTGGCTACAAACAAGTGAATCTATAGGTGAGTTGTTGCATTGATGATTGATAGGGAAAGAAGCCATACATGTTTGCCACAAGGCATGCATCCCTTAGTGATTTTTTTATGTTACTTTCTACTCTATTTTACTGTGATGCTATTATATACTTGCATTTAATCGATGATCACTAGTTCAATTGGCTAGAGAGAGATACCCAAAACATTATAAATGTGAGGTTTTGGGTTGAAGTCTCACTTTTAACAAAATAAAAATAAAAATGAGGGTTACAGGTTGGGTCATGGGGTTTTCTTAGCTATTGTGAGTTTCCTCCTGATGGGGATTGGAGATGATCGGGTAGGTCGTGTAATATCCCCGTCAGTGACCTAAATTTGCCGTTCAAAAAAAAAAATACAAAAATATATATATACGTACATTTAATAGCATTTTTAATATAAAATCCAAGAGTAAGTTTCACCAATTATTAATGTGGTATATTAAAACTTTTAGTCCCAAAGTTTAAAAAATTCAATAAGTCTATTTATATACTACTTCTTAACATAAGACAATAAAACTACCGTTAGACTATGTGTAGTGAATTCACGGTAATAGTGTAACGCCCAATTAACTATTCATCATTGCCATCGGGGCATCATGGAAGGGCGTGATCGTGGCAACGGAGGTGATGTAAAGTTTTTTATTTTTTATTTTTTCATCAACCATATATTTATACATAGCCGATCATATATAAACTAAACCACACATTCATTATTCATACATATATTATTATACACCTTTATGGTTATAATTGGACCACTTGTGTGACGTTATTTTTTAATTTTATCATCATCACGCACTGAAAGTGTTACGAATGATCTTAGATTAGTATGTTAAGATCAATTGGGTTGTAGTCATTAGTAAGAGGCTCTGTCTTTTTAATAGATACATAGGTTTAAAAACCCAATAAAAATATCATTTAAATTTCCTTTCCACACCTTTTTTTTTCATTTAATTTTTAACTACTTAATTTGCATTTCAAAAGATCTTGTGGTAATAACAACCAAATTATATATTATATACTAGGATAGAACCCGTATGTTATACGGGTTGAATAAAAAAATATATATCTATAATTGTTAATTCATGCATATTCTCCTTATTACCAGAATAACGTATTACATTACATTAGATAAAAAAAAACTAAAGTTATAATTCATAATATGATATTGGTGACTTTACTCTCTTTATTTTTGAATAATAAAGAGAGTTTAAAAAAACAATCAAACCCTCAATAGCGACTAACATGCAAGATAAACGTGATCATGTTTAAAAAAGAATCAAACCCTCAATAGCGACTAACATGAAATATGAATTGACAAACTTGACACCTTAAGTCTGTATAGAATGTTGATGAGTATAAAGTTTTATCAAAATTCTAATGAGCACATTTTAAATGTTAAGTATAAAATCTAAATTATAATCAAAAGATTATAATATTATCAATAAAAAATGTTATGTTGATATACATTAGAAAACTTACAATTGTATTAGTCGCGATGTCTAAAATTTCTAAATTGGATAAACATGACTCATTTGATATGGTAGAAAAACTATTTAATTTTGGATATTATGAACATGATTTTTATCGTTTATGAATTTCTCTATAAATAGTACCACCCATAACGCAACGCTGATTGAATTTGTAAAATAGTATTAGGTATTCTTTAATTAGAATATTAAATTCAATTATATTTGACAAACACACTAAATAAGTGTTTACTGGTATTTATAAGTTTCTACATATTTTTTAAACTGAAAATAATAATAGTTTAAAAATTATTTTTGGATAAAAATAAGATGTAAATTAATATATGATTGTCATAATTCCATAAATATAAATATATAAAAATATATCATGACTATAAAATAGGATATAGTTTCCAAAAAATAATTAATTAGGGAGTAGATTTGGGAGGGAAAACTTTTATGAGAATGAATTTAGTGTTGACATGTGTCAACAATTGTAATTGTTTATTAGAGTAGGAAGATTATTGGAAAATTGGATTTAAATAATCCCATGTTTTGCCTATTGGCAAATAATATTCCGTCTTTTAACATTGGCAACTAGCAGTCCCACGTTTACACTTATTTGTTTTCACTGGTCCCTCCGTTAAAAAACTTAACTCCGTTAACTTTTTCATCCAACTTTTTTCAACCCCAATCTTTGATCCACCATAACTTCTTTAATTCTTGATGAAAATTCAATCCGTAAGTTGCTATGAACTCGTAACAAAAAACCGAACAAAACTAGATCCATATTGCCTAGGTTTTAAATAGATTATAATTATGAACATGTTCTTCATGAAGCTTCAACAATGGTGGGTTGATCAATTATCAATGGTTTTCAAAATTGATTTCACTAACACATTTGTGATCATAAACCGAATCTATAGCAACAAGAATCATTGAAAACCATTGAGAATTGATCAATCTACCATTGATGAAGCTTCATGAAAATAAACCATGAAGTTGTGAAATTTGAAATCCAATCAAAACTCCATGAAAATAAATTTCGTAACTTGCTATAGACTCGTGAGAACATGTCAAATCTACTGGAATCGATCAATATCACAAACACAATGGATTTGATGCTCAAATTTTTATTCAAAGTCATGAAAAAGTCATAACTTTGATGTTTTTGTTCATCATCATAACCTATTTAAAACCTAGGTAATATGGATCTAGTCTTGTTCGGTTTTTCGTCACGAGTTCATAGCAACTTACGAATTGAATTTTCATCAAGAATTGAAGAAGTTATGGTGGATCAAAAATTGGGGTTGAGAAAAGTTTGGTGAAAAAGTTAACGGAGTTAATTTTTTTAACGGAGGGACAAGTGAAAACAAATAAGTGTAAATGTGGGACTGCTAGTTGCCAATATTAAAAGTCGGATTATTATTTGCCAATAGTCAAAACATAGGATTATTTAAATCCAATTTTCCTATATTATTACATATAAACATTATATATTAAACTCAATTTTAATTAAATCTTTAATCCTAATAAAGCAATAAAATGGGTTGCCATATGGCTTTTTTCTAGCATCTCCACATCATCATGTCCACATGTCAATAGCATATTAAATGAATATATAAATTTTAAATCAATTTAATATATTACTTCAACTTTCCAAATATAAGTTTCAACATTGCAATTAATAAATTTAAATTTTTAACTACATGTAATGTAAGGTCAAACCTTTCAAATTTATAAACTTAAATTTCGAAATATTGAAATTGTAAAAGATTATTAATTCAAAACATTTACATATAAAATTTAACATTACTTTTTAGTAAATTTTAGATTTCTTATTAAATATGTTGGATTTCTCACATCTTTAAAATTTTAGCTTAATTTTTAAAAAATTCAAATTGCCAAAATTTATTATAACTTACCACATAATAAATTTCAAATATCGAATTAAACACATTTAGTAAATTTCAAATTCCAAATTAAATAGTTATTGTGATGATCAAGAAATCCTTAAATTTTTCTTAAGTATTATAAGATAACTATATATTATATGCTGCAACAATTAAAATGACAATGTCGACAGTCCTATTGTTTTATGACCAACATATCGAAAACATGGCAATATTAGATTGGTCAAACATGATTATTGTGATTACTGAATATATTACATTATAAAAAATAATATTTCTATGGCTATTAAATTTTAACGACCTCAACCCTGGTTTAAAAGCAAAAATTTATAAAGAATCATGCCATTCATATTTTTTCAAATCTCATAAAAAAATTCATTTATCTCAACTTATGAGACTAAATTCAATCCGTATAATATACGGGTCACTAACCTAGTAATAAATAAATAACAATGATTTGGCATGATCACATGGGTGTTGCTTTGGCGCCGTTGGGTGTCCCATCCTTTAGTGGGGAAAAGTCTTGTTTTGATACGACAATGAGTACAACGTGTATTCTAAGTTTATTCATCATTTTTTTTTCTCTTTTATTATTTCACATGTGAATATCGAACCAAGAATCTTTAAAATCAATAATTACAAATTTAATGAATAAAAATGTGGAATAAGTAAGAGTGGGCTCATTTGTGGGCCGATTAAATTTGGGAACCAGGCTATTAAATCAAAGGTATAAGTGATAAAGTATGAACAACTATGGACTATAGATAATTGTTTAGGTAATAGGTGTAGAAGTAAAAAAAATCAACAAGTTTTTAAAACCGAAAAAACCGAACCATTTTATAAACCTATAAGAATTGTTTTTTTTTTTTAAAACCGGTTGCAAACAAATAAGAGTTGTCGGTTTGGAACCAATTTAGGTTTTCACACTATTTTTATCTAGAACAAAAAATAGTTCACTTGATAATTTTACTTACATCTATAAAAATAGAATACTTTTTACTTTTGAGCGCTCATCCATGTGTTCTCGAGCGCTTTATAACCTAATGTACAACCGTAAAGATAAGTATGTCTCAGCAAAACTATTTGCTTTGCTGAGTGAGATAACAACTATAGCATAGACTTATATACATATATACAAAACCAGTACCTAAGAATACAACAAATTCAATATCACATTCGGTTGCACAGTTAGTGCCGGTTTCAATAATCACATCCAGTGTCACGGTTAGTGTCAGTTTCCCGTTTAGTTGCACACTTGCACGTTTAGTGCCGGTTTTACATTCACTTTCACATTTAGTGTCATTTCATATTTATGATTGCATTACAATTTCAATAGCAGTTCCGTAAAAGCCATAAACAAATTTCGATGTTACGTAATAACAAATTCCATTCTCCTATTACAAAACAAAGGAAACCAAAATTCCAATCTCCTATTACAAAATGTAGGAAACCAAATTTCATACACATATACATTCAATTATAAGAATAATCTATACATTAACTCACAAGAAGAAGCAACTAAACAATCTAAGTTGTGTTTTAGTCACTTTTAGACATGAGTCCTGAGATCTACAATTACAATTGAACTATTGAAGTTCAAGAATTATAGAGCAATAATCGGATAAAATATGGAGTCGTATTTGATTCACTTTCAAATCAAACAATTGGAGTTTATACCAACCAATCTTTGATCCGATAAAATCACATTCGATTTCTAGATTTTTGTATAAATTTTTCGTATGCTATGAATACCAGAGAAAAGTTGAATACCATATGTTCTAATCTACGCATCTGAGATCCCATACGTAGTATGATCACCGACGCTTATCATAAATTCTAAATTTGAACTCATTTTCACATTTGATCCTTCTGGTTTTAATAATGACAAATTTGTACCAATATTAATCCGTTAGTCCTGTTGACATTCAAACAAACATGCACTCTTGTTTGAATGTCACACGCAAACTCAAACTACACTAAAATATCTAACGATCATTTAACAAAATTAATTTACTAGACCCGTTTTCAACTCGTGGATTACAGTCATCATTTTTACTAGACTCGTTTTCAACTCGTGGATCGACCGCTCCTCGAGCCATACAATCAATTAGAAGGAACTATAACCACCCCATTACTTGGAGCTAACATATCTCATCAAGTGATGCAAACACAAACATTGCTATAAATAACACAACAAATGTAGCAGCATCTTTAGGGCCTTTTATTGTCATACCAGTAAGTAACACCTGCCTCCAATATTTAACTAGACTCTTCCAACAGGGGAAACAGGTGGAAGTGAAGGGTAGGTTAACGGAGCCACGTCATCATCCACTAGTTTGGCGACATATGTTCTCGGTTCTGTATGGCCTGACGATTTTCTGCATTCGGCGACTGATATACATATCGAGAAGGCGTGTAGAAGTTGTAAAGATGAATTGTAGTCAACTGAAAATATCCCTTCTTTTACTGGAGAAAGACTGAAGAAGGGTCTTTCACTTATACCATCTCCCTGTGATTAATAAAAAAAAGGAAATAATCAGAATGTATTTAGTCAGATGTAGGGGTGTAAACGAGCCGAGCCGAGCTCGTCTAGACTCGAGCTCAACTTGTTTAAATTTAATAGAGCTCGAGCTCGAGCTGGGCTCGATTCGAGCTTTATTTCTGAAACTCGAGCTCGGCTCGTGGAGAATTATTTAAGCTCGAGTTCGGCTCGGGCTCGACTCGTTTATTATTTATTTTTATTTATTTATATATTATTATAATTAAATTTGTATATATTCAGAATTATATTTTTTATATAGAAAATAATACATATTATTTACTTAATTTATCATAATTTTATATAAAATAATTACTTTTAAATATATTTACAAAATTAAATAAAAATTATATAGATAAAAGGCTCGTTAAGGCTCGCAAGCCGGCTCAAGCTCGATGTAAAGCTCGGGCTCGAGCTCGTTTATTAAACGAGCCCTGTTTCAAAGCTTGAGCTCGGCTCGTATCGAGCTATTTATCGAGTCGATCTCTAGTAGCTCACGAGTGGCTCGTTTCGTTTACACCCCTAGTCAGATGTTATAAAATCTGCTGCTGGCAGCCTGGCAATGTTGTAAATAAACAAACCTGAAGAAAAAGGTCGAAACTTTCAGGTGGATGTGATCTTCTACTAGACTGTGTATTGTTAGCAAGTGTTCTCAATCTGCAGCCGACATCCCAACCGTCACAATCACATCTGCCGCCAGATCTCCACCGTTCAATTAGTGGTGAAGGTTCTCCTTTTCTTGGTACGCTATGATGACCTCCTGGTAAAATAACCGTCATGCTAAAGCAATCTTGATTCTCTTCCTCATCCTTTCTTGGAAACCTTACAACAATAGCTGCCAGCTCATTTTCCAGCTGGACATCCGAGATTTGGTGGTCATCGGGCTGACCCGAGTGAACAGAGGATAAAACAAACTCCCTAGTGGCAGAATTAGTAATTGGAGGATTTGAAACCTTCATTTGGGCTGTTACATTAGGGTGATAACCATGGTCTTTATCTTTAATGCCATGATATGACCAACTACTTTTCTTTTTCTTCACTTCTTGAACCGTGAGAAACGTATAAATCCAACTGTTTGTGTCATCTTTCCCGGCTAAACTTCTTACTGTTGCTGCAACTATGTCCTTGTTTTCATCATCAACCGCAAATGTAAATAAAGGACGACCATTTTTAACTGCCATTTGAAAAAGAGCTTGTTTTCTTGATGATGATGAGTAATTCATGGTATTCCTACATGAATTACCAACTCTGACTTCCTTACAAATTCCCTGATCCATTTTCACCTTGTTTATAGTTTTTGAATCTTCAGGTGAAGTTTGAGAAACTGGAGATGATTCCACAGTTTTTGTAGCAGATTTAGTAGCTTCAGACTTGCAGCTCATGCTAAAGCTAAACCGGTGTTTTCTCGGGTTTCTTTTAGAGCTCGGTTCCTTCTGTAAGTTTTTTCCGTTGATTGTTTCATCTTCAGTTGGAAGCGAATTTGGAACATCGTTTCTTGAACCTGAACAGATTTCTTCAAAATTTTCATCATTAAGGACTAAAACTTGGTGCCCATAAGATGAATCTTGAAAATTTCCAACTTCATTGACCAACCCATCTTGTATTTTCATCTTCCCCTTTGAAGAAGACGATGATGATGAAGATGCTGTTTGAAAGTTTCCCATATCAACTGACGATTTAGGTTCAGGAAGATTCTGGAGATGAAAGTCATTCTTTTTAGAACTTCTCGGTTTCGTTCTTGATCGGTTGGTAGTTTTCTTCTCACTAGAGTGATTAACCCGAGCATCTTTAGTGGAAATCTCTTCAGGAGATGTGTTTAAATTAGATTGGAGAGATGATCTATTACTTGAAATTTTGCCAGATGTTGAATGTTTGTTGGTTCTGATAACATCCTGTTTCTGATGGTGATCATGATGATATTGCCATTTCTCTAAACGCCCCCAGTCTAAGACACCGAAATTCAAAGCTCTATCTTGAACGGGTTTTCCTCTCTCTAAATAACTTGGCAAATTTGACATGTATTTAACAATTTCTTCCATATCCATGGATTTCCTTCCAACATGTTTTTGGTTGTGATTTGAAGATGATGATGCCATATCTAGTAATTTTTTAACATCAGAACAAAAAATTGCAAAATATTAAAATCATGATATAGTCAAAACTTATAGTAAATAGGCATTTCCTTCAAAAACTTAAAAAGTCTATAAAAACTAGATTGTGGAATATAACTGCTTTAATTGCAAATTGCAGTTGAAATTTATTTGCAAGCAGGAGCTCACCACAAGTTTGAGGTACTTAGTTCACAGTCTAGTTTCTAAAAGATTTAATGTCAAGAAAAAACAAACAAATTACCTATTTTCTAGAGGTGGTTACTCTGCCAAGACCCTTAAATTCAATAATTAGCAAATATAATCAAAGCAAGCTTGTCTTCTGTTCTATACTAATCTCTTACATATAAAGCTGATCCGTTATGGTAATAGCATAGCTCATAGCTGCTACGATTACCATATAGATAATATCCCATAATCTACGTTCCAGAGTAGAACTTACTAACAATAAAAATACTAAGGTTACTATGTTAACTAAGTAGCATCAAATAGCATTTGTGTGACATATAACTATAAAAATCCAAAAACTAATGTTGCACAAAGTATCATCACCTTGGTTCTAAACAAGATTTTAAACAGGGTTCACCAAGTAAACTAAAGTTCTAAACTCACACCTAGATGCTTAGGCGAGGCAAGGCACAAGCAAAATGCCTTGCAGCCATCTAAGCGCTCCAACATGCTTCCGGTTATATTCCGCACAAAATTCAAGGGAAATTCTTTAATTTCTAGCATAGCTATTGTGAAACATTAAAAAATGCCTAGAACTAACCTAAAACATATCTAGAACCCCTAAATTGGTATGTTTATGCCATGTGCATTACTTATCTCGGGTCCTTTCCTTTAAGGGTCTTTCGCCTACGCCCAAGGTCCACCATTTGTCCCTTGAGCCTTTGACAAGTTTGACTACATTTAAGAAATGAAATTCAATACAATTTGACTACAATTACTAGGTCCTAGATAGAGACAAGTAAGTACAAATGTACAACCAGAGTAGTTTCACCAAACTGAACCCATTGGGTGTTTAGATCACAAATATGCATACCTGCAGCATAAAGACAAGCTGGAGTTTATGGAAAAAGGACAATAAGACACTGAAAATGAGGACTATGTGGTCCTTATAATCATCAAAACCATAATAACGACAACTCATAAACAAGATTCCCTCATGATGAACAATAAACATTTAAAAGAACTCTGATTAAGGCATTTGGGGGAAATTAGTAAAAATTAGAAAATGATAAAGGGGAAAAGGTCATAAAGCACATTATCTCATCATCATCATCATCCTTTTATTTTATTTTAGTATCAAAGATACTTTCTTTTTTGCCTACCATGTTGTCATACTAATTAATAACTCTATGACAGAATTATACTAAACCCAGATTCAAGGTGTTCTTCAACTTTATAAATCAATAAATAAATTGCTGCCCTTTTGCTAACTTCTTTTAGGAACAACAAACATACTTATCAAATCCTAATATTGTTCAGCTCCTTTTGAGTTTTGGCTAACTAACTAATCATACAAAAATGGTAAGAAGTGTTCTTTCTAAAAACTAAGAAGCAAGCCGGTATATCATCCCTAGGGTAGGAACTTTTTAAACAACTACACAAGAAATTGGGGATTTTTGTTTCCTTTTAAATATTCTAAGTGGTTGATTCGAATCTATAACCATAAAAAGAGCAAGATAATAACTTCAACAATAGCTAAAGGTAAACACCACCAAACACAAAAAAACAAAAAAATTAAATAAAATAAAACAGATGCAGAGAATCAGCTTACCAAGATTTTACCCAATTACTCACTGAGGCATTTCATCGAACAGGTATCTGATGTGAATCATTCCTTGACGGGTAATCTTCAAGATGAACTCAATTACGCCGGTGACGGTGGCGTTGACCGTTGACGGAGTCGGTGAGCACGATATAAACTGAAATTGAAAGTTTACCCCAAGAAAAACTCAGAAAAGATTTGACCTTTTGCCTGATCTTCGTCTTCCTGAGGTCCAAACGAACTTTACGGAGCGATCGGGAGAGAGAAAGATGAGGAATTCGCGGGTGGTGATTTGGGATTTGGAAAGAGAACACATGAAATATAGTACTGAATACAATGATGAAGTCTGCAGGTGGGCCGATTGACAGAACCTTTGGATTTGAGCCTCAAATTTTCTATAGGTTTTAAAAGAAGTTTGATCTGTACTATTTTAGGTTGTTTGCATAATACGTTTTAATCTATTTAAAAACTTAGTCGTTGTTATTGGTGATACTGGGGAGGTTGCTAAGGCCCTCGGGATTATCAACGAGAGGGGGCCGCCGTTGGGATTGACCCTCAATATTCGGAAGACGGAACTCTTTTGGCCTTCCTGTGATGGTGAGAAAGTTCGGCCGGGCCTCTTCCCTGCTGACATTAGCAGACCCACCAAGGGGGTGAAGCTCCTTGGGGGGGCTGTTAGTCGGGATGGCCCGTTTATTCAGGGGCTGGCTGCGAGGAGGGCCCTTAATGCTGCTGATCTTATGCGCCTCCTCCCTGCCCTTAACGACCCACAATGCGAACTCCTCCTGCTTCGTTCGTGCATGGGGCTCGCCAAGCTTCTCTTTGGCCTTAGAACTTGCCCCCCCACTCATATGATGGCAGCTGCGGTTGGTTTCGATAAGGATTTGCGGACGGCCGTCGAGGACATTGTCGTGTGCGGGGGGCCCTTCTTTGGGGACCTGCAATGGCGACTTGCTTCTTTGCCGACTCGGCATGGGGGCCTTGGGGTTTATTCTGCGGTAGAGGCGACGTCGTACGCCTTTGTGGCTTCGCGTGCCCAAACTTGGACTCTACAAGACCATATTCTACGGGAGTGCGGGGGTTGCGGTATGAGCCCCGACTACGAGAATGCTTTGGCTGGTCTTCATGACATTTTACCGGGCTTTGATCTGAGCGGTTTCACCAATAAGGACACCGCCCCACCAAAAGCCCAACACATTTTGGCGAATGCCCTCTTTGGTAAAACCACGCTCGAGATGGAAGCAACTTTTGAGATGACAGTCAGGCAAAAGGCCGTTTGGGAATGCCTCCGACAACCACATGCACAAGACTTCCTCCACGCTCTCCCCATTGACGGGCTGGGGCAACACATGTCGCCTGTCGAATACCGGGCCATTCTCAAGTATCGCCTCATGGTTCCCCTGTTCCCCGTGGATGAGAAATGCCCCGTCTGCAACAAGGCATGTTTGGATTCGTTCGGGGAGCACGCCGTCCATTGCAAGGAGCTCCCGGGGTTTAAATATCGACATGATGTGGTTCGGGACGTTTTGTTTGACATCTTCAGGCGGGCTGGGATCTCGGCCAGGAAGGAAGCCCCTGTTAACTTCTTGTCTGACCCCCTGGATGGGCGTTCAACTCTCCGCCCGGCCGACATACTCGTTTTTGGGTGGCAGAACGGGAAACACGCTTGTGTCGATTTAACAGGGGTTTCCCCCCTTGTGGGTCTGAGGGCCAGCTCCTTCTCAGCGGGTCAGGCAGCGTCCAGGGCAGCGGCTGGAAAGGTTAACAAACATGAGAAAGCGTGCATTGAAAACCAACATGTGTTTGTTCCTTTCGCATTCGACACATTTGGGCATCTTGAGTCAGAGGCGGTGACCATGTTGAACCGGATACAAAAAGTCATGCGCGGGAATAGTGCAACTTCTAGAATGAAGAATGTTGTTTTTATACGGTTGGGTTTTGCTATTCAAAAAGGGTTGGCGGCGCAGCTTGTTGCCCGCCTTCCCTGCGTGTTGACTTAGGTCATGTATGTTACCTTTCGGTTTAATTAATGAAAATGAATGGATTATTGAATTAAAAAAAAAAAAAAATATTTTAACTTATACAAAGTTTTCCCATCTCGTATTATCAATTCGATGAATTAAATTACATTTTTAAAATTTTTATTATCATATTTGGTACCCCGTCAATTAAATCAACTAATTCGGTTAATTTACCTTTTTGCAACCGAAACCGAACTAAAAACAAGGATAAACATTATCTAACATTGGTGTACCTATGTTGTCGCGAAAATAATATGGATGTTCGAAAGATTTGTATTGTTGTAATCATAAGTAAATAAAAGGGGAACAAAAAAAATACGTAACGATGTGAAAATTAGAATCCAAACGTTTAAAGTACTGAGACTATAATTTAAAAATTATGTTACACGACTGTACGTATTACATCACTAACTTCTATGTAAAATTCATTATACAAAGAAAACAAATAAAAAAAAATAAAAATTAAATTTCAATATGACACGTGGCAACCAGCTTGGCCAGCCACTTGACTATAGAGATAAAGAAGTGTTGCAAAGACTTCAACTTTGTTATATAGTAATGTCGTTTAATCCATCAAAATTTCGCATAATGATCTTTACGAGATATATATAAAACTGAGAAACGTTTTTATCATACGTAAAATCTTTATAAAAATACTTTCAATGAAACATAGAATATTTCTTAAATCTTAAGAGTATAGTTTTATAATAAAGTAGTGGTTCTTTAATTAAATAGATTATGGTTCCAAAAAATACTAGTCTTGTCCTTCTAATACAAAGATTATATATATATGAGTGTACATTTTTGAACCTAATACAAATTTTCACTATGACCCTCTTGTTAAAAAAAAATTTGGTTCCTTTACTGTCCTGAGGCTAATTTTTCTATTATTTTTGCTAATCTTTCATTCAAAGTTGATTCTAAATTTCTAATTTTGATTCAAGTGGTTGCCATCTGATTTAATTCAAGGTTGTTATCTAATTTTTGTGTGTGCAAATATAAGTTCGGTGAATTCGTATAACTACTATCTATTTTATGTTAGATTGTTGGTGTTTTGATTATTAAAATTCATGTCATCAATTATGCTACTTCTTAACTAAGTCTATCATAATAACTAGTTTTCTATGTGTAGGAAACGATACTTCTAGTTTAAAAATATCCATTGTTTAATTCGATTCGAACCGGATCGTCGACCTAAATGTAAGATAATAGAAGACTGAATGATATTATTGAATGACCCCGTTACAACATATTGCATATACATAGTGAAAGATAATAGAAAGACTGAATTGATATTATTGAATAATCATGATTACATTATATAGAGAATATAATAAACCCTAGATATCTAATGGGCCCGTGGCTCATACTAATTAACCTAATCTAATACATTCCAATACTCCCCCGCAGTCGGAGCTGGAGGAAAGCGAAAGATCGGACTGGAAAAAAAACATAAACAAGAATACTAAAATAAACTGGCTTCGGTCTCGGTTCTTGACTCCAAATCCCAATCTTCTATCAACCAATCTATAGTGTGCTTGAATGTGCCAAATTATGTATTTCAATGTCATAGATCCCGTAATCCTCTAGCAAAAGTCTTCAACGCATCGGTGCATCGAATAATTTAGGACCGTAGTCCGAAAGACGGTGTCATGGCTAGTAATCGGTAGTCTCTTAGATACGTATATCAAGAGATGAGATCCGTAGATCGGAAAAGAAAAGAAAGCTTGGTAATCGTTGTCAACTACGGCCACTTGATTCGTAAATCGAGTGATGAGATCCGTAGATCAGATAAAAAATAAAAGAAAAGAAAGTAAGACCGGTGACCGTGGTCAAACGATAGTCGTTTTGATCCGTAGATCTAAAAAAACAATAGAAAAAAAAAAAGAAAAAAAAAACCGATAACAATGGTCAAGCGCCGGTCTTCTGTATCCGTAAATAAAGAGAAAAGATGACAAAGACTAGTGATTGTGGCAAGAATTGGGAATGATCTGATCAACTAAAGGATCACGTACATAAAGGAATATCATGAAAATTTAATCACATGCATACGCCGACGACAACAGATGAATAAAATTTGGCATCTTTAATCAAATTAATCTTCAAGAAGAAAATGATTATATATCAAATCATTGGCAGCGAAAGACAAGTATCCGAAGTTTGAACCGAGACGAGTTTTTTTTATTAGCAACAAAATAAGAATGAGTAATTTGTAGAAAACAAAAACAAGAAACTAAAAGTCGAAGTTGGGACAGGGCGGCGGCGCACCGCCCTGTCTAGGGTTCGAACTCGGTGGTGACGACTAGGGTTTATATCGTTTAGGCTGTGATACCATGAAAGATAATAGAAATACTGAATTGATATTATTGAATAATCATGATTACAGTATATAGAAAATATAATAAACCCTAGATATCTAATGGGCCCGTGGCTCATACTAATTAACCTAATCTAATACATTCCAATACATAGTGATAGTGATAGAAACAAAATTATAGGCACTTGGTTAATCCTCTTTATTGTATAAATTCGTATATTGTAAATGTTAATTTCAAACAATTTTCCCTGTGTATGCAAATAATATAAACCCTAGATTATCTCTCGTTAATTAGTTTATAACGTGCGTGTGAAGTTAACTTAACACAATTCACCCTTCCAAGTTCAAATTTTACGAACGAATATAATAATTACATAATCCATATATAATCCAAATATAATCCAAATTCCAAATACAATCCACCCTTCCAATTTTACGACTACATTTATCTATATATATTTAGTCTCCTTCAATTCATAACATATCAAACCCTAGTAGTAACAATGTGGCGGGATCTTATCGAAGACTCTACCCAAGAGTTCACAGAAGTTCCCTTTTACCTCCCACAACTATTTGTTTCCCCATCTCGCCTCCCCGAGTTCGCGGAGGCGCTCGAAGAAGTTGCGGTAAAAAAGGCGCAACTCTCGAAAGAAACGATTAAACTTCAAAAAGCAATACATATGAAAGACGAAAAACACATCGAGGAGCGCGATATCAAATGCGCAAGGCTGCGGTTGGAGATCGAGCGTTTGGAGAGGAAGGCTTACGAAAGGAGGAAGGAATTGGTGCGGCGGATTTACGTGGTGGTGAGTTCGGTGAAGGAGATGAGGGCGGTGAAAGAGTTGTGGTGCGGGACCGGTGCGGGAGCGAGTCCGGGGATGAGGTGTTTTCGGGGAAAGGTTTATGTGTCTCCCAATGTTCGTGAAGATGTGATCAAGGCTATAGTTAAGGAGTATAGGACTCGGATGATCTAAGATTTTGTTATTCGAATTATGTTAATATTTTTGTTCTTGGTTTTTAAGTGTAGGTATATCGAAGTGTCAAACATTGAATATTGTATAGTTAAAGTTTGTATATATATATTTTTTTTTAGATTTATCTTTCATATTTTAAAAATATTTAGAATTAATTCTTTATCTCTATCTTTATAAATTTAGTTAAGATTATATTATCATTTAGATGTATCTTTCATATTTAAAAAATGTTCTATATGTCATTCCATATATGAATCTCTGTTCAATTAAATGGTATTTTTTTTTTTTTAAATTTTTATTTCTTTCTACAAGTCATATCCACTCAGAACAATAGACAACAATTGATAAATGGCTGAATAGTAATAGTAATCATTAATATGAGAGTAGCTCATTTAGTAGAGATAAGTGTCTCTTGTTAGTGAGAGGTGCAAAGTTCAAATCTTGACATAGAGAGTTTAATTGTAATAATTGTTGTAGTGTAGGCATTGTTGGGAAAGTCGGGCTAGGCGCCCGCCTAGGTGCTAGTCGCCGGTTTATAGAGGAAATTTATATTCCTCGGTGAAATTAGGCGTTAGGCGGTCTAGGCGTTTCTAGACGGATTTAGGCGGGGTTAGGCGGTAGTCGGTAGGCGGGTTTAGGCGTTGTTAGGCGCTGTTAGGCGTTTGAATTTTGAACTAATGTTTATTTAAAACTTTGGATGTTTATTTTGACGTAATTGAAATGATGTATTTGAACTTTGAAGTTGATGACTTTGAATTTTAAACTATGTTTCTAGGAACTTTGAGCAATTTTAGGGAATATATTTATTAATTTTTGAAATATATATATATAAATCTTAAAATTTTCTAAAAATTTCAAAACCGACAAATTCCGATTAATCCCGAAAAATCCCTAGGCTCTACCCGACCGCCTAGCTACCGCCTAGCGCTTTCTACAACATTGAGTGTAGGAGTATAATAGTTTGCCATTCAAAAAAAAATTCATTAAGAGGTTGTTTGAGATTAAGTTTAAAAACGACTTATTAACTTTTAAAAAAACTAACGAGCTAAAAAAATGTTTGTCTACCTAAAAGTGATTTTCATTTTAATGCTACAATTACCATAATACTCTTATTAACGTTATAGTCATCTAACATTATATCCACCTATTTTATTTTTTATCATTTTACATATAAAAGCTAAATCAAATATTTTTAAAAAATAACTTATTAGCTTTTACCACCACAAAAGCTAAACCAAACACTTTTAAGAAGAAAAAAAAAATCAATAAGCATTTTTCCTTAAAAACACTTTTAAGTTTTAAATAGCAATTTCAACGGAATATTGGATTTTAATAAACGCAATTTTAATAAACGCAGTTATTGCCTATTGGACGATATTTATGAGTATTTCATTTATTCTCTCATATTATATAATAATAATAATTTTTAAAAAAATATTATATAATAATAAGTTTAAAAAAATAAGTATATAAAATATAAATCTTTTTATTTTAATAATAGTCAAAAACTTAATAAATTGTAATAAGATTTCAATGACACTTTATCTTATAAATAATTTTATATTTTTTAAATCATGATTATTTGTTATTTAATAATTTTAAATATATAGTATTTCTTATTTCATGGGTGTATGTTTAAAAAAAAGTTTCATTATTCCTTATACATTTACGTTTTGACTTATGCTTAAAATATAAATTATATATAAAATTATGAATTATATGATTTTTAAGACATCCAGTATGATATACGGGTTGTCTAATCAAGATGACTGATCGTTTGAAAGGGGTGGTCGGCCGTGGTTATGACTTCCGGACCTTCAAGAATTGGATGGATCAAAAACCATTTTGTAGAGTTAAAGGACAATTTAAAAATAGTTTTTTTTCATATATCCTCTTATTTTGAACCTTAATTGTATATTTACCAGCCTAAATAATCAATTGCATATTTACTCATATTTAATAAAAAAAAATTGTGGACAAAAATACCCCTAAAATAAATGAGGGAAACAATTTTATAGTAGGTTTTTTTTTGGAACGGCATCGATCAGACGACTTTGGTCTCACGTGTAAACCTACCCTTGCGGGGCTATGTCCAAGGTCGATTACTCGGACCTCCGTGAGAACCAAAACACCCCCTCCTGAAGCTTTCTCCTAAAAGAAACCCCCTCCTGGGACAACATGGGGTAAAACTGCCTCCCCTTGGATTAGAACTTGGGTCACATAGTAACCAAAGCCCTAAGAGCCAAGGGGGTATCTTCTTCTCCCGACCAAAAAACTTCTACCTCTGCGAACCGAGTTCTACTTCCTTTTCTCCATTCGATTTCAGATTTCAAAAGTAGTGATTTTCTGATAAATCGATTTTGTTAAATCATTCGCGAGTGGCTAAGTGGTAAAACATGTTGGGTTCAGGGATCGAACTTGTGATCTTTTAGTCCTAAATCTTTCCTTCATTACCAGCTATCACAAGAATATTTCAGGCATATATCATATTTATTTATATTTATTTATTTTTGTTTATATTACTTACTTATTTGTTAAAAAAATTAAGATGGTGGGGGTGCTACATCTTTCAGTGATCTAACTTTTCTGTTTGGTTGTATGTTTGTATAACTACCAAAATGACATACTTTTGTGTAGTGGAGTAGATATTGACAAAGGTTCACTTCCCATTTCCCAAATTCTTCAACATCATATCACACAATCAATCAATTAATCAAGATTCAAGATAGATATGGCCGGAGAAGACGGCAGAAAACAACGGCCGTTACCGTTAGTGGTCCTAACGTCATCCCCATTTCACGGCCACATAACCCCCATCCTCCAGCTAGCCACAACCCTCCATTCCAAAGGCTTCCCCATAGCCATCGCCCACTCCAAACTAAACCCACCGGACCCTTCTAACCACCCTCCCGATTTCACCTTCCTCCCCCTCTCCGACAACCTGCCGGCGATCGACGGCGCCGGCAGCTTCAGTCACTTCCTCGCCGCCCTCAACGAGAACTGCAAACCGTCGTTCCAGGAACACTTGACTCGATTGAAAGGAAGTAAATCATCATCGATTGTTGTCGTCTATGACCATGTTATGTTCTTTGCCGGAGGAGTTGCCGGTGATTTGAATATTCCGGCCGTCGTGTTCCGGAGTAGTAGTGCGGCTTACTTTCCGGCTTTTCTTGTCCGTTTGCAGATCACTCAAAAAAGCAGGTTTCTTCATGAAGGTAAGTAGTAAGTAGTAAATCTAACCAAATGTTTTTCTAATAAATCTTCATCAATGATTAGTTAGTATTTTTTTTCTAATAAATCTTCGAATATGCAACAAAAACACATGTTTACACATTTATTTTTTGTAACATCACCACCACGTATCTAGATTTTCTAGTATAAATTCGCCATACAACTAGGCGAAACAACTTTTTAGTTGAGGAGTACATCATTTATCCCCGCTAGATTTTTCTATAAATTTGCTTATATAGTTGGCCGCTAGTTGTGTACATCTCTTGCGGAGAGACCGATTGTTCTGGACCGGTACTAGACAGACCTAACACACATTAAATTTGATAGGGCTTCGTGTCCTTGTTTTTCACTTTATGTGGATTTGTTCCGATTCGATCTTTTTGATTCTTGACCCATAATAACCGGCCACTCTATTTATGATGGTACCGGTTTTAAAAGCAAATGTATATCATAATTATATCTAATATATATTAAATAAAAATTTTCAATATCACTTGTTATCCTTATTTTCATTCTCATTAAAAAATTTCAATTTCTCTCCGGTTATATACTAATCACCTCTCCTATTAAATATTAATGATTTTAAAAAATTAAATACAAAAAATATAAATCTTTTATTCTAATCATTCATTAAAACTTAATAATGTATAATATGTGATATTATATCTTATCTTAAAATATAATAATAATTATATATGAAGTGATTAGTTTTTTTTTTAACGGCTAGGTATCATACTCCTACACTATCCCAATTATTACAATTAAAGTCCCCATGTCAATCTCTACAAAGTTATTAGTTATATCATTTTTTAATACATCACGTGTAACACAGATTGGTATAACTAGTTATAGTTATATATAACAATCTAATAGAAATATAAATTGTATAAAACATGATTATGTTGGTGGGTTAACAATGCTAATTCATACTTGTTTTAACAGATTTTGTGATGGAGGAAATTGTGCCCAATCATCATCCCCTAAGGTACAAAGACCTTCCATTTTCTACATCTCCAATTGAAGATTGGAGAAAACTACTTGCCAACTCCAGCAAACAAGCACGCCCTTTAGCCGTTATCTGGAACACCATCAAGTCTCTCGAACATGATTCGTTAACCGCTATCGAGAACCACTTAAGGGTTCCCATTTTCGTGGTCGGGCCTTTACACAAAATAACACCAAGCCTCACTTTCGGTTCTCTGCCATCCGACCCGGGTTGCATCACGTGGCTCGATAAACAACCGCCCAAATCCGTTATTTACATAAGCTTTGGAAGCTTAATGACAATGGACGCGAAAATGCTGACTGAGATGGCGTTTGGTCTGGCTAAAAGTAACCAACGGTTCATATGGGCGGTTAGACCTGGTTTAGTTAGTGGATCGGAATGGGTTGAGTTATTACCAGACGGGTTCGTGGAGGAAACGAGGGGACGCGGCTTAATTGTGAAATGGGCCCCCCAGAAGGAGGTGTTGGCCCATTTTGCAGTGGGCGGGTTTTGGAGTCATTGTGGGTGGAACTCGTGTTTGGAGAGTATTTCATCAGGAGTTGTGATGATTTGTCAACCGGTTAGTGTCGACCAAGCAGTGAACGCGCGTTATATGAGTTACGTGTGGAAGATTGGGCTCGAATTGGAGCGGGTTGAGAGAGGGGAGATTGAGAGGATGATTAGGAGAGTTATGGTGGATGATGATGGAGAGGAAATGAGAGCTAGAGTGAATGGTATGAAGGAAATGGTTAAAGAAGCTGTTGAGAATGGGGGTTCATCACAAGAAGCATTGGAGGGTTTGGTGGATTTTATTTTGTCATGTTGATAGTCAAGAAAAATGATAGAATGAAGAAACTTATTTGATATCTTGATGTTCATGTTGAAAAGAAGGCCGGTATGTAAAGCAATAAGATCTAAACTTATACGCATCGGTGAATCTTGAACATTTAAATATTTAAATAAAAGTGGTCACAATCTTAAACATTAAATAGGGTCTCTTTGTGATTAATCTTTTTAACTCGTTGGATAAACGTGAAATTTTACCCCATCTCACCATCCGGACCCTACTATTTGTTGTTGATTTTATATCACTAGTGTCATACAAGAGTAATTGAAATAACTTGTTGATCAAAAGTATTTAAAATAAATATTATTAAAGTGTGGGGCTCGAGAGTGCATAAGGTTAATCACAGTGGTGCACCAAAAATGGCGCGGGGTGGTGACGTGGCCGCCGCGGGGTGCGGGGTTCACCGCTGCACATGTGTGGCGCGGCGTGCGGCGAGGAGGTCATCGGCGCCCCTCTCCCGCTCTCTTCTTTCTCGGGCAAATTGAATATTCGACCGTTGGAGTGGGCCACCCCACCCCTCCAACGGCTATTTCCCTTTTTTTTTTAAAAAGATTCATTATTTTTCCTTATTTAAAGCCATCTTCTACCCATTTTTTACCACACCAACACTCAAAATGTGTCGTGATCTTGAAGCGGTGACTAAACCGATCGACAATTTGGACGAAGAAGGAAAAACGATTGCTAAAGCGATAAGAGCAAGACTTTTAGCAACATATAATGAAAATTAGGAGCAAGAATTTTAATTTTATATTATGTTTTATTTTAATTAATGAAGTTATGTTTTTAATTTTATTTGTTTGAATAAAAGAAATTAAAAATAAAACTGTGGGGTTGAAAAAGTGTGGAAAAGGTATTATAGTGAAAAAGTGTGAGGAGAGTGGGGAGAAGATGTGACGCTAAGTTGACAAAAAAAAATATCTGAGAAATAGTCATCGTTGATATCTGTAGTGTTGCCGAACGCAAGAACTTTTATCGCCGACGTACACTTTTGATTGGAAGTGAACCCAAGTTTTGCAGTGGCGTCGTACCGTTGCCTAAAATACGGTGAATTTTCTTCCAAATCCTTGGCTATACGCAAAAATAACCGTTTGGTTATTCGAAACCGAGTTTTGAACATCTCGTCAGTTTAGAGCGGGGTGTCGCCAAAATAGTCGGCCATCAACCTATCATTGGCCGCATTACGATCACGTTCAAGATGTCTCCGCCTAACGGCTCGTCAAAAAGTTGAATTGCAGCGGAAACAACCTCGTCTTCTTCATCATCGTAGTAACCGAATAGAATGAAGGAAGAGGGAGAACCCATTTTTTTTAAAAGAAAATGTGAGGATTAAGAGAGAATGAGAGAATTGAGTGAGGTTGAGTTTAAAAAAATGGATGGAATAATATATATAGTGTGTGAGATTTATAAAAGTTTGAAATTTTTTTTTTTAAAAAAAAAGAGCCGTTGATACAACCGTTCAACGGCTATATCATTTCACCCCCTCCCATTTTGCGCTTTATCTCCCTCACGCCCCTTTCGAATTTTCTGTCAATAACGCCCCATAACGCCCCAACATAATGAGGGTGAGCATTATGGGAGACGTTATGGTACAAATTTTTGCCTCATAACACCTCACTACTGATAGCCTGATCAAACTTTTATGTTTGGTTGTATGCTTATATTAACCTGTTGGCTACCAAATTGACTGCTTTACCCCTGGATTTGGAGTCATATACATGGCATACTTTGTGTAGTGGAAGTAGATATTGACAAAAGTTCACTTCCCAAATTCTTCAACATCATATCACACAATCAATCAAGATTCAAGAAACATGGCCGGAGAAGACGGCAGAAAACAACGGCCGTTACCGTTAGTGGTCCTAACGTCATCCCCATTTCACGGCCACATAACCCCCATCCTCCAGCTAGCCACAACCCTCCACTCCAAAGGCTTCCCCATAGCCATCGCTCACTCCAAACAACTAAACCCACCGGACCCTTCTAACCACCCTCCCGATTTCACCTTCCTCCCCCTCTCCGACAACCTGCCGGCGATCGACGGCGCCGGCAGCTTCAGTCACTTCCTCGCCGCCCTCAACGAGAACTGCAAACCGTCGTTCCAGGAACACTTGACTCGATTGAAAGGAAGTAAATCATCATCGATTGTTGTCGTCTATGACCATGTTATGTTCTTTGCCGGAGGAGTTGCCGGTGATTTGAATATTCCGGCCGTCGTGTTCCGGAGTAGCAGCGCCGCCTTCTTTCCGGCTTTTCTTGTCCGTTCGCAGATCAATCAACAAAGCAGGTTTCTTCATCAAGGTAAGTAGTAAATTTAACCAAATGTTTTTGCAATAAATCTTCTATCAATGATTAGTTAATATTTTCTAATTAATCTTCGAATATGCAACAAAAACACATGTTTTATAATTACACAAATATTTTTTTAGCAACAACACCACCTACCTAGACTTTTTAGGATAAATTTGTCGGGCACATAACCTTTTAGTTGAGTAGTTGAGGACAATGAGGAGTACATCATTTACCAATGAGATTTTCTATAAATCATCCTATCCTATCCTACTATTATATAAAGAAAAGACTTTTAACACATTGTATTTTTATATTCAATCTCATAATTGTTTTCATCCCAAATCATACCCTCTTTTTTTTATTTTTTTTTATTTCTATGGTAATAAATAAAATATATTTATTATAGAGATAATTACCATCATAATTAATTAACTATTTGAAAAAAAAAATATTTTGTCTATTAAAAGAAAAGTTTTGGATACATATCCGACTTTTTATTTATTGCCTTTTATATTATTTAATAACCAATTATTTAATTACTTAATTAAATATATAATCTAGTTTACTAAATTATAGTTTAACAGTTCCATAACAGTTTGATTATCTGTAGTTTACCAATTATTTACTTTAACAGTTTTTTCTTTTATATATATACATATACTCAGTCGTGCGATGCACGTGATATAAAAACTAGTTTGTTTATATAGTAGGCCGCAAGCTAATTGTGTACATCTTGTGGGATGATCCGAGGACCGATTCTAGACCGGTCCTATACAGACTTGACACACATAAAATTGACTGGGCCTCGGGTCCTTGCTTTTCACTCTATTTGGATTCCGGTTCGGATCTGTTTGATTCTTGACCCATAATCACCATATCGGCCACTCTATTCATGATCGTACCGTTTTAAAAACAAATGTTTAGTAAACAATTTTTTTAATATAACGTGTCATCTTCATATCTTCATATTCACTCTCATTAAATTTATCCCGTCTCTCTCCTATTATATACTAACCATCTCTCCTATTGAATATTAATGATTTAAAAATATATATATAAAAAATATAAATGTTTTATTATGGTAATTCTTTAAAACTTGATAAATTATAATAAAATATCAATTATATCTTATCTTAAAATTTAATTTTATAATTTTTAAATCTTCATTATTTGTTATTCATAATTTTAGGTATTATTTTTTCTTATTTCATAAATGAATATTTAAAAAAGTTTGTTTATTTTTTATACATTTACGTTTAAACTTATGTTTAAAAAGAAACATAATAATAATTACATACGAAGTTATTAATTATATCATTTTCTAAAACATCTTGTGTAATACACGGGCTGGTATAACTAGTTATAGTTATATATAAAAATATAAAATTGTCACTACTAGAAAAATGAGCCTAATGCAACATTTTTCTTCACAAAAATGTTGCATTAGCTCAAATTGCATTAGACCTAATGCAACTTTTTTTTGCATAATACAACGTTTTAAATCTAATGTAACATTTTCATGATGCAACTCTTTGAGGAAAATGTGACATTAGGTAATAAAAATGTTGCATTAGGTCTAATGCAACTGCAGCTAATACAAGCTTTTTACGAAGACAAATGTTGTATTAGGCCTATTTTTCTAATAATGTGTATAAAACATGATTAAGTTGTGGATTAATAATGCTAATTCATACTTGTTGTAAAGATTTTGTGATGGATGAAGTTGTACCAAATCATCATCCCCTGAGGTACAAAGACCTTCCATTTTCTACATCTCCAATCGAAGATTGGAGAAAACTAGTTGCCACCTTCAGCAAACAAGCACGCCCTTCAGCCGTTATCTGGAACACCATCAAGTTCCTCGAACATGATTCGTTAACCGCGATCCAGAACCACTTACAGGTTCCCATTTTCTTGGTCGGGCCTTTACACAAAATAACACAAAGCCCCTCGTTCGGTTCTCTGCCATCCGACCCCGATTGCATCACCTGGCTCAATAAGCAACCGCCCAAATCTGTTGTTTACATAAGCTTTGGAAGCTTAATGACAATGGACGCAAAAATGTTGACTGAGGTGGCGTGTGGTTTGGCTAAAAGTAACCAACGGTTCATATGGGCGGTTAGACCTGGTCTAGTTGGTGGATCAGAATGGGTCGAGTTTTTACCAGACGGGTTTGTCGAGGAAACGAGGGGACGGGGCTTTATTGTTAAATGGGCTCCCCAGAAGGAGGTGTTGGCCCATTTTGCAGTGGGCGGGTTTTGGAGTCATTGTGGGTGGAACTCGTGTTTGGAGAGTATTTCATCAGGAGTTGTGATGATGTGTCAACCGGTTAGTGTCGACCAAGCAGTGAACGCGCGTTATATGAGTTACGTGTGGAAGATTGGGCTCGAGTTGGAGATGGTTGAGAGAGGGGAGATTGAAAGGATGATTAGAAGAGTTATGTTGGATGATGAAGGTGAGGAAATGAGAGTTAGAGTGAATGATATGAAGGAAATGGTTAAAGAAGCTGTTGAGAATGGGGGTTCTTCACAAGGAGCATTGGAGGGTTTGGTGGATTTCTTTTTGTCATGTTGATAGTCAAGAAAAATGGTAGAATGAAGAAGCTTTGTGTTGTGTTGAAAATTTACAAATAGTAGAATAAATGAAACTTATTTGATGTCTTAATGTTCATGTTGAAAAGAAGGCTGGTGCTTGTAGAGCTAGAAGATCTAAACTCATACACACCGGCGAATCTTGAACATTTAAATAGAAGTGACGGAATCTTAAATATTTAAATAGGGTCTTTTTGTGATCAATCTTTTTAACTCGTTGGATAAATGTGAAATCCCCCCCCCCCCCCCCCCCCACATCTCAGAGGCAACGTCCCGGTAGCAGAGCTTAAGAGGTGGCAACCTTTGATGGGATCTAAGGGAGATAACCCCTAGCTCGGGTTAATAAACCGACCCGAACAGTGGCGGATCCAGGAAATAATATCAGGGGTAGCGGGGACTAACGGGGGTTCGGGGGCAGCGTCCCCGAAAAAAAATTTTAGGTAGTTAACGGGCTTTTTATCATATTTTTAAGGGGCTTTTGATCATATTTTTTAGTAAAAGCCATAAAATTTCTTCCAGGGGTCGCGAAAAATTCGTTTCAGGGGTCGCGAAAAACCGAAAACCTATAAAAAAAAAAATTGCACGTCGGGGTAAAAGTTCAGGGGTAGCGGGCGCTACCCCTGGGACCTTAGTAGGTCCGCCCCTGGACCCGAATTAAACCCTTTCAAATATATGGATAATTGCTTTGGCAGTTTTTAGTGAATTGCATTAGATTTAAAAACGCATCAAATTTAATAAAATTTGGATATTAATATAGGAATCTGACCCAGTTAACCGAATTGAATTAAGCCGGTATTGAAGCGGCTTCAAGGGCCGGCTCCAATTGGAACCGTGTGGCTCCTTGGGGCTTCGATACCGTGTGCCACGGTTTGAGCTTTGCGGCTCCGTTTTTTGGTTGTGGGCGGTTCTTTGGAGCCTTGCTAAGCCGCTCCACTTCTTTGTTTATTTTTTTATCTGTGTGTCAACGGATATATTCCAAATGGAGGAGCCATCCAAACCACACTACTACCATACCTTGTGGTGTGGCTCCCAAGCCACGCTAAAAACACTAGTTTAAGTTGTCTACATCTCATTGGTTGGTGGAGACTACTTCACCAAACCACACTATTACCATACCCCCTCCTTAAACTCATTTGAAAATGTCGATAACTGCTTTGGCTGTTTTAGATAGTTATTTTATTCAATATTATGCTGGTTATTTGTCATATTTGAATTTCATATCACACTCACATTCTTTGTTCTTGAATTCAAAATTGAGTTTATCCAATTGATATTTTGATTGTATCGTCTAAATAATCTAATCTGAAAGTGAATATACGAATCTCAGTGATATTCGACAATTTAAATTCTCAAAACTTACCCTATTTTGAGTGAATTTGTGTTTGATACGTTTGTTTGTATCATCCAATCTTTAGATCGATAGACACGTTAATCACCAAAATAGAAGAATAGTGAGATCCAATATTCAAAGTTAAAACATTCCCATAGAGAGTTAGGAATATGACCCAATTAGAGTATTTTTTAATTTACAACATTATTAACCCGTATGATATACAAACTCATTTAATTAAAGTAAATCTGTAATTAAAATACCATAGGGGCCTCTAGCAATTCACCCAAAGAACAAGGGTGCTTTTTTGTAACTTCTATGCCTTCTAATCCTTTTATATAGGGGTGTAATTATGGTAAAGTAACCAATTGAGGTATCCTCGGCGTTAAGAACTCAAATCCATTGTATCCAATGTACTACATTTTCAAAATCAAAATTGTACTATCAAACTATTATGGATACAATTGTACAATGTCTACTCTAATCCTTATTTAAACATCAAGAATACCGAATACCGTCTCCGGTGATAGATAAAAACGCGAGCTAACGATCGATCATGGCTCTACCACCGATGAATGTCGTTGGCAACACAACACTAGGCATGCCGCGGAGAAAGAAAATGATGATGCATATGACCTTTTATTGGGGAAAAGACGCTCTGATTCTTTTTAAGGGTTGGCCCGGGACCAGTACGTCGATGTACGCGCTAGCGGTTGTTTTCGTGTTCTTTCTCGCTCTTTTGGTGGAATGGCTTGCTCATTGCAATCTTAAAATGTCGAAGTCTGATGATGTGAGTTCGGGCCTGGCTCAGACGTTGGTGTACACTTTACGGGTTGGGTTGGGGTTCATGGTTATGTTGGCGTTGATGTCGTTTAATGTAGGGGTGTTTTTGGCGGCTGTATCGGGACATGCTTTAGGGTTTTTTTTCTTTCGAGTGGTTGTGAAGACGTCAAACCATAATAGTGATGCAATTTCGAATGCTTGCTAATGTTAATGTTAATTAATTGGGTTTTTTTCTAGCTAGTTGTAATGCACTTGTCACAAGTATCTCAATAAGATTGAATTAAAATGTTACATGGAAGATGGTTTTGGTGCATTTGTTGCATAGCTTGGATTTTTTTAATGTAAGATTTTTATTTATATGTGCTTTTATTTAATACTATAGTATTACTACTAATATACATCATTATCATGTAAATATAGTTGAATTGATATATACATATACACGACGGGTGACGGCACGTTATGACATTCGACTCGTTTTTCAAACGAAAATCAAACCTGTTGAAGTCTTTTTATATCACATTTGTTTTGTGTAAAGTGGCAACGTCTAGTGAATAGCAGTTTTCTAGTACCAAAAACAATTATGTGATTGGGTGGATCCATTTTAGTTACTTGTAGAATCAAGTTTAGTTTTTGTAACTACATCACTGACTTGGCATAGTGTAAGGCGATTCATTTATTTAGAAAATAACAACTAATCTTATATTCTTACTCATATCAAACTCGAAACTATCCATCTTATGTTCTTATTTTGTTATACAAAGAAGCAAGTTGTAAATTATACAATAGAAGCCTCAGTAAACAAACATACAACGCCCAAATGAAGATGTTTAACCCAGAATAAACATGACAGATACTTGTGAAACAAATAACTTCTCAAATATAGCTACAGTTATCTCTTAGGTAAATATCGAAAATCACTACATAGTTGTAGATACTCATTATGCACATTTTGAATCTAACTTTTGTTGTGATTAAGTTAATGAAGATGATATATGCATAATAGTTTTTCTGATCCTAAAACTGTTGAGCAAATAAAGTTTAACTCTAATTTCTAATATGCAAAAGCATTAGGAATGACCTTGTGATATTATTATGAATATTAGACTTTAATCTTGAACCATTTTACTCTTAGTACTAAATGATATTGTTATGTCACATGTGTCGTAAATGTTAGGTTTAGCATTGAAAAAGGTTTGAGTAGTCTCTTTAGTACGACCTACATAACACTAGATTGTCAAAATTTACAAAACTGAAACCGAACACATTGCTCAATGAAGGCGGTATTTGAACACTTTAAAGCTCGTCTGGCCTATAAAACATCATTATTCAGAGCAAAACCTCGGTCAACAAAACAAAAAACGATTATAATCACTCGTTCTTCGAACGAATGAACTCATGTCTATATGTTGTTGCCCTTTGGAAGTGAGAACTATGAATAAAACCAAGTTTTCACCACCACTAAAGAAAAAGAGAAAAAAAGGGAAAGATGAACAAATAACTATATCATCTTCCACATCCAAAATAAAACCTCAAACTGCTACCAGGCTTCATGAATTTCCTGCATGATTATCATCCAAATATTCAGATACAATTTATATAAAATATAAATTTATATTCAAAGTACAAAAAGGAACATTAGTTCTTGGCAAGGTTGCTAAATAAATCTACAAACTGAAAATATTTAATTTCAAATTGAGGGACACATTTGAATGGTAACATAGCTGGCTTTTCAGTTGAAAGTTTTTTAGAAGGCCAACTCACATACATCTTTAATCATACTCCTAAATCTACGTTTTTTTTGTCCACTATGAGACTTTAACCCTCAATCACTTGAAAAAAATCACTCGGGAAGAGACACATTTCCTACATGTCTTCAGTTGCTTTTCAATTAAATAACCAAAATAAGTAGAGACTGAAAATGAACTAGTCAAAAAGATCAAGATGAAATAGCAGAGTCAGGCTGGGTTGACCTACAGGCTTGGACGCTTTTCGTGCATTTCCTATAAATTCTATAAATGAGTAATAAAGTAATTATGTTGCAAAACAATTTTATTACAGCAATAATCTCAATCATCGAATAAAAGAATTTAGGAGGCTGTATGTACTAAAGATAGTCTGTGGGTAACTTCCAACCCATCCGAATCCTTTCTCTTTTAGCTAAAAAGGGTTACTTTGACCAATTTGACCCATCTCAGATTAAGCACAGTCCAATTTGACCCATTGTTTCAGTAAATGAGTCTAAATTATCACATCTGAACGCTATTTTAGCAAACTATTGTCATTTATACCAACAAAGATATTTAAAAGTAAAAGGTGCCTTTAATAGTAGGTGGAGATCGAACCTACTTTGATAACATGGGAGTGGGGCGCAGCAACTTAATAGTAAAGCGATCCTGCACAAGTTGAAAACGGGTATAAAGATGCAAGCTTGAGAACAAATAACTCAAGCACAACCCACAAACTAAAGCCATACATACACTTAAGTAGAGGTGGCAATTTTGACCCGTTGACTTATGAATTGGTCAATTCTTGTATTTTATCTCTAGTGGATCAAATGGGTAAAATCAAATAATAAATTGACTATAAAAGAAAAGGCTAAAATGGGAATAAAGCAGCCCAAGTGTTTTCTTATTGCATAAAACCTCCTATATCATTTTATTAAAATAATCACATTACTACTGAATTAATAACTTCTGCATATGGATTTGACACACTGATTATATTTTGGCCACTCTCGAGTGACCGATTGTTGCCGAAAACCATGTTTTGATATGTTACCCAATCTGACCCACCTGCTTTGCCATCACTACAGTGAACAACTATGGATATACTTATGGATCTTTAGAACTGACCCTGCCACCAGTTTCCTCTAGTAGCACTCAGCAGATGGTTAGGATCGTCTTTTGAATCATCTTCTACGAAAAGCTAAAAAAGGAAACAACTGGTTAATTTGGTCAAATTTCACCAGTAAGTTTCGATCGGGTGATCAAAGGTGGGAGATCAAAGGTAAACGAATATATATTGGACTCACTTTAGGGTATGATTTGGAGGTGAGATCGGTTGAAGAACGAACATACATATCTTCTTGCCCACCATAGTAAATTGATGAACTAAGAGGACATGGTTCTATTCTTTCTTGAAAGATTGACCTTCTCTCCATGTTCATTACACCACTATTTGCATTTACCGTGTTCTTAGCAACATTCTCTGCTGCTCAAGATTAGACAAAAAAGAAAAGAATAAATAAAATGCATGCGGTTGCAGTATCATCATTCATCATATTTATGAACGGATTCTTTTGAGATTATGTTCTATGTATCTTATGGATCAAACAGTCAAACAAGTAAAATATTTTTTTAACAAATAGCTTAAAACAGAACAAATGAAAGTGGCTCTATACCGTTTATGCATAAACCTTCTAATTCATTTTGTTCAAAAATTCAATTGTTAGTATAATTTATATCTTTTTTGTAAATCATACTTGACACAATATATATTGATAAAATAAAATTCAAGTTTTGAACCAAACGTATTTTGGGTCAGCCTAATTCAACACCTTTGACCAGAAGCCATTTTAGCAGTTACAAAACCCACCCGGCCGCTCATTTTGCAACCCTATAAAATATACATGATATAATTTCCGACAGGAAAGTTCTCAGGTTATCGTTTCCTAATTGCCCATCGTAACACCACAACGATTGATGGTAATTATGACTAAAGTAACAAGATTCCATTTTTGCTAATCTATGGATATATTTTCAACATCTGACGAATTGCTATCCATTTTCATCAAACTAAGTATCTAATCATACATTGGAGGTTTCATTTGACTATGGTGAAAGCATGTAACATTAAAAGTATCCACAAACTAATAAACTGGAAAAATAAAGTTATGAAGCTAACCTAAAGTTCCATGAACAGTGTACCAGACCTGGCTATCCAAGGCCTCATATTGCGTAGGTTTAGAGCATCGCACACAGCTGGAGTTTCTTGCCATCTGAAAGAACACAATTGACCAATAACTTACTGAATTTCGAATCTTTCTATGTACATACACATCAATATTTTTGTAAATACGCATCAATATATTAACAAATGATCGACAAGAATGAATAAATGAGGAAAGGGATAGATCAACCAACAGAAAAAGAAATCCAGTCACACCAATTAGCAAACTGCAAACAATGCACTACTCATAGTTACAATCAGACTAACAAGAAACAACTTAACCAAAATAATGAAAGGAATAACATTTCAAAGCCAGCGCCTTAACCATTTGCAGCCAACTCAACATTGGATATGTCCAACGTATAATGAATCCCTATTGACCATGAATTGACAAAGATACAACAATGGCATCACATAATAGGAAATCATGGTCATTTCTTTTAACCTGAAAGAAAGAGATAGTTTACACATTTTCATGATATTTCTGCTTAATACAACATACTAATCAGTACACTTGTGGAAGCATGTTAATATTACATGCCATTTCCCTTTGAAAAGTTAGAAACAAACAACTACAATAAAAAACTAAACTAGTTTATAATTCTCAAATTGAAACAATCAAAACAAGATATTTTCCTAATGCAACACGTGAAAGTAAAAGCATCACAGGTTTCAAGTCCTAATGTGCATTAATGACACATATTTTATATATGGATCTTGAAACAAGTTATTTCCTTTCATTTGGTTTCAAACTTGTATTTGTGCATGCATATAAACGTGACCTATACATCCACAACTTTTCGATTCTCAAAATAATGTTCCACTTATCACACTAATATCCGAGTATAAATATCCTTGGCAAGATAAGGTCCAGTCCATAATGTAGAACACCATACTCTTTCAACACGGCATCAATGGTTGAATGCTGGTATCCAGTGGCTGCAAGGCGGTCCATAGTGCCCTGATCATTGGAAAATCAAAATTGTAACATGACACCGGTTTACTAGTTGTTACTTCATTCACTAACAACCAGTGCTCTCACAGCAACCCCAAGAAGGCGTAAAGTTCCAGAATCATTCTAAAAAGATGAATGTGAATCAAATTTATTATGCTTCGTTATAGGATCTAATTAGGATTTATCAACATTATTAAACTCAAGTTGGTTCAATTTAATGATTCACTTCACATGCAAACCTATACTAGGGTTTAACTACAATTTCACAGTCCCCTGCCGTTCAACTTCCTGATTAACCCTAAATCCAACAAAAACAAACATAAGTAATCGAAAAACATCACGAACAAAACCAAAATAATCGATTAAAACGATTCAATTTCCTTAACACGATGTGAAGATGAAAACGATGCAACAAAAACCACAAGGCACGTATAATTTCCGATTAAGGTTCGTTATCCAAATAAAACTGGTACAAACTACTAACACACCGTTTGACGAACACTATTGGTGGAATTTCGGATCGAATTAACAACTGTTTTACAGATCAAACCTAATAGATCATATTAAATGCGGTTAGCGATCAAACCTAAATCATACTAAATCAAATAATCGATTGAAACGATTCAATTTCTTTAACACGATGTGAAGACGAAAACGAAGCAACAAAAACCGAAAGGCACGTATAATTTCCGATTAATGTTCGGTATCCGAATGAAACTAGTACTTACTAACACACCGTATAACGAACACGGTTGACGGAAATTCGGATCGAATTAACAACTGTGTTCACAGATCAAACCTAATAGATCATATTAAATGCGGTTAGATTTGGAAGAAGGATAATGTACCGTCGACGGTGGAGGGAAAATTGAAGCGAAAACGCCGGCGGAGGAGTGTCGTAAGTCATTGTCGCCAAAAAGCTGGGCGGAGAGGGAGGAGGCGGCGGAGGAGTAGCGGAGCGCCGGTGGAGGGGGCGGTGGTGAAGGCGGTTGATTGTTGTTGTCCATTGAATGATTGGAGGGAGGAAAACAGAGGATAAGGGGAGAATTGGAGGACGTAAGGAAGGGGGAACAGGACACGTGGCGGTGAGTCAGATGTTGAATGTTTCTAACGCAAACTCGATTTTATTATTTTCTTAAAAATCTTAAATTTACGTCAACATATATTACATATTTACGAGTTTATTTCCAAAAGAGTGTAATTTTAAAATTTATTTACCAAATAGGTGTAGTTGAAAACTTATTTACCAAAATAGGTGTTTTTTTCTTTTATTAGTTTCTCTCTCATAATATCATTGGATAACTTTTATTTTTTTATTTTATAATAGTTATTCAATTAAAACACACACATAAAAATTAAAACACTTTTAAAAAATTAGAAAAGTAAATTATTTATAAACAATATATTTTGCTGTTAAAAAAATATTTAGTGGCCGGATCAAGCAACGGTTAACATCATGGTTTAGTCGTAAGTATTACCACGACTATTCTAGCTTCTTATTCATAAGGTTGATTATGGGAAGATGAAGTTGTTCTTTGGGAATCGGAAGATGGCTTTTGCTATGTTTTTTTTGCAGGTTATTTCTTCTTTATAGATTCTTTATGATGTTACTTCCTTGTTATTGTTTTCTGTTTTACAGGTTTAATAGGAGAATGATTTGTAGGTTTATTTTTTCTAGTCGGTTAGTTAGTTGGATTTACGGTTGGGGCTTAGTACCCATTTTATTAGACCGAAATCATTGGGTTGAGAAGGTTCTTGGAGTATATCTCAGAAGTCAGAACTCTCAATGCCTTTAGTTTATAAATATTTTCTTCATCAGCAAAACTTAGCGGGGTACCGTCCGTTTACCAAAAAAGAAAAAAAAAAGCTATAGTCGATAAAAACAATTTTGTACGACAAGCTGAGTACTAATAAAAATTTTGTCATTCGATAAACATTTGATAAAACAATATGATTGATAGAACCATCGAAAACCCATGTCAGTCGATGAGGAGCAACTGAAGAAGAAGCCCAATGTCTGTGGTTGTTAGAATTACGACATGTCTGTCGTCGTTAGAATTAGGATAGTTAACATAATTAAATAAAATATGATTTCCATTAAAAATATATATGTTATCCAGTAAATCTTATTTTTTTCGAACAACAATTGTTTACAAATATATTTTTTAAAGTGTTTAAGTCTTTATGTGTATTTCTAAATTAATAACTATTGTAAAGTATAAAAAAATAAAGTTATCTAATGATTTTAGGAGAGAGAAAGTAATAATAAATAGGAAACACCTATTTTGGTAAATAAATTTTCAACTACACCTAATTGGTAAATAAGTTTTAAAATTACACTCTTTTGGGAATAAACTCCATATTTACATTCCATATATCTTTGGGATAGCTTTGTAATTGTCCTACCTAAATTTCTTGTACTGTGCACTAGTTTCTCACTAGTGCTTTTGTCTCATTTCATTAATAAATGCCTTTTGCTGTTAAAAAAAAAATATATCTTTGGGTCTTTCTAAATATATCATAAGTTTTCGTTTAGGTCATGATTATATAATCATTTTTAATGATTATCTTTTCCAATTTTATATTTTTTTACTTTTTAAATGTTAATTATAATCGCCATTGGGGTTGTAGCCCAATGGTAAGAGACAAAGTCTCTTTGATGGAGACCGAGGTTCAAACCTTGGCAATGGTGTAGAATTGGTGGAATAAAAAATTAGCCGTTAAAAAAAAAATGTTAATTATAATCATGTTCTATTTTTTAAAAATTAAATATTTTATTAAACGGTTGTTAATATTATTGTTACTATTAATATTAATTAATTTAATAATAATTGATAAATAAGGATCAAAACTCTATTATATAAATACGAAAGTGTAAACGTTCATTATGAATAAATAAAGATACGAGACTTAATAGAAGATATTAAATGTAATAACACTAAAAATAGTTGATCAGTTAGATTGATAAAACCACTTTCACGATAATAAAGTTGGGTAAATAGTTATAAACGTGACCTCTATATGGTTTTCCATTGTAGTTGCAGACGGCTAATGTGGCGAAAATTTCCATGATAACAAGTATTGGGTACCCTTCTTGTAATTCCACCATGACATAATAGTTGTCATCAATTACTGGGCAATTGTAAGAGCTTTGTGACGTTGAAACTCTTCTCGATCACTCCAAAATGGAAAAATAGTTGTACTGCCTAACATGCTTAAAGAATGGATGATTACACCAGACTTATGGCAATCAGAACACTTGCCTCTGGCATTCTCATCGAGTGTTCTAATGGATAAGACGACCCAAAGAAACACAAAGATTGATACAATAAATCTACACCATTGACAAAAATGCCCTTGTAGATATCATATCGATTTTGTAACTCTTCTCTAATTTGTTGTTAAATGTACTCATAACAAGATTTCCAACCCGCGCGTTGCCGCGGAGATTAATTGGGTAAGTGTTTGTATGATTAGAAGTCATTTACATGATGATATTTGGTACACGACAAAACCATCTTCGTAATGGAGACATGACATTGTTGTAGTTATCCCATGAGCTTCTTTATTAGTACTCATCATGTAATAATACAATTGTAGAATTGCATAAAGCAGTATTTATTAAAAGAAAGCCAAACTCAAACTGTCTACAACTTCAATAATTACCTCTAGGTTTGCTTTGCAAGACAAATCGCTTGCTACGCTTTTGATTTGTTTTAGTTAAAAAAGCCAACTCATTGTCAATAAGAAGCACCTAATCCAATTGAAACATAATAAAATTAAAATGTATTTGGTTGCCTCAGCTAATGAAAATTACATGAAAAACATGTAATTACATGAAAAACACCAAGTAACAAATTATAATTTTGTCAAAATACGTATCAAGTTAAAGAAAAAGTAAACAGGCAAACACCAAGAATACAAAAAAGAGAATGCTTGAAAGAAAACTAATGAAAATTACATGTGGCGCTAATAAAGAAAGTCTGTGTGGAAATGAAAAGCGCAGAAATTTCGATGGTTTGTAAGCAGAAAATCACGAATGGATAAACCCTAATTGGAAAAAATCCGAGTAATTGAAATGGAGAACCTGTAACTGAAGAATGTAGGAGCAGTTGTTGAAATTCGTTGTTTGGAGAAGCGCCGGTTGAAGGAAATCGTGTAAAAGCCCTGATGATGGATGAGATTGCAATTGACATTGGAGGAAATGTTGTAGTATCTGATGAAGGAAATCGGAAAGTGATAATGGATGGAATAGTCGCAAGGAGCGGCGTAATCTTGGTGGGGTAGAGGGCAAAGTGGAGATTAATGGAGGAAATTGTGAAAGGATGCGTAGATGGGGGTAATAGACGGGCAGTTTTTTGGAAGAGAAGAAGACAAAAGGTGGACACGTGAGGGGTAAATGAAAAAAGATAAGCACGTGGTAAACCAAAAGTTGATAAATGTGTTATAGGGGGATATTTTTCTTTCATCAAGTCCGAGGCAAACAACTAGTGCTTGAAATCCACAATTTCCATCCCCTTTAACATGTTGCATATCTGTTATGTATGGATGAAATACTTTTAGAATCTCGTCCATTAAACCATTCATCGCTGGCACTTCGTTCAAGTCTATCATGTATAAACTCTTGAACTCATCTAGGACCTCGTTCAAGTCTATCACCCATTCATTGTTCAAGTCTACATCATATGAACTATGTCTTTGTTGGCTCCTTAATCGAATCTAACCCAACAGAATTGGGCATGGTTGAACAACTATATCTGCGAGAATCTTGACGAACGGGATCAGCACGCTTTTTTATTGCGATTTCTTTAAGCTTGGTCGTCCACAAGTACTTTTCTGAACTCGAGGTTCCCGGATGTCGGTTGTACCTAGACCGAATATATCCTTCAGCTTTTTTAACCAACTTTTTTTTTCAACTTTGAACCGCTTGTTAAAGATTTCTTTAAAATGTTATAGCTCACTCTCACAATTAACATCGTCATTTCGTACAGATATTAACGGTGAAAAATCTAGCTTCCTCCAAAAGATATCAACGAATCCAATGAAATACATTGACCCGCATTGAAATATAACTAAATAAGCGTTATATTACGTGAACTTAAATACAATGAAAGTTCGCAAGCACATGGTAACCCATAACTGTTAGGAAGTCGATAACCACAGTTTGAACTTTGAAGAATTTATCTGACGAATCTTTCAGCGTTCAAATTCCGTAAGAATTATATCAAGAGCTTCATTTGAAACAAAACGACGCAATAGTTTGATACATCATAGATTGTGTTGATGTATGCAGACGAATTCTGCTTTTTCGAAGCTTTCTTTAGTATTGATGTATGTTGCGAATCTACGATTCGATCAATACAACCCACAAATTTATCCAAACAATATTTTGAAGAATTCAAATATTATATCTCAGGATCACATACTTGACTTTCTACTATATTAGTTGTTTTATTTCCAAAATTGAGATGTTGATCAGTCCTACACAAATATTTTCTTGTATTTAACCAATGATTCTTAGCTTAATTGGTTAAGGTGGACTACCTAAAGACATTAAAAGTGGGAGGTTTTGGGTTTAACTCCCACCCGTGACAAAAAAATAAATGGGGGTCCAGGTTAGGCCAGGGGGTTTTCTCACCTATGGTGAGTTTCCTCCTGATGGAAATTATAGATGATCGGATGGGTAGGTAATGCCCCCCGTCAGTAATCCAAATTTGCCGTTCAAAAAAATAATAATAAAAAAATCAATCTTTTAATCAAAATTCTCCACTTGTATTTGGTCCAAATAGCATCATAACTTTTTATTTTCTTTTAAATTTTAACAATCTAACCGAGTTTAAAACCATATCAAGTGAAAAAAAATTAAACTGAACAAATCTCGAGCTCGGATTTTCAACTTAGTTTAAAATCTGAATCAATCTCACTCCGTTTAAAATTGAAACGGAGCACAAGCTCATCCAGTCATCCTGGCTCAACTCCACTTGTGAACAATCTTACCTATATACCCAATTTGAACACTAGCCTTTATAATTATAATCATCACATTTTTCATTAAAAAATCTAATTAGGATTCCACATTTCCACTCATTGTCGCTTAAGTTTAAAGATGGAAGTTTAAACCTTTTATAATCATGAGGCGATGAGTGATGGTCATGTAGTGGAAAGATGATGTATTGTCACTCAAAGTTATAGAATGATATTTTTGACAGAATTCATACCAAACCACTAATTTTGCTTCAACTTTGGAATCATCAAAAGCAATAATTTTCGGCCTGCCATAACCAATAAATTAACTCATGGTATATAAAACATGTATAGATGGGTGGGTTAACTTTTGAGAGATCAAAATGATATTTATTTCATATCCAACTTTTGGTTTAACGCGCGTTAAACGACTGATATTTCACAATGAATAGGTTAACAAGGAAAATTAAAAAATTAATAAATAATAGTATTTCATAAGTCAAATAATGACTTTGAGATACTTTCAACTAATAGGTTATAAGTTTCAATTAATACATGTTATGATCTATTTATCTTTAAAAATATAAGAACTGCTAAAGAAACTAATAAAAAACATATTACAAGTCTACTAACTCCATTTTTATGTTTATCATCATGCACAATGATTTAGATGACACCATGGGTTTGTACCTGGAACCAGGTATTCAAAAAACACGAAATATGTAACTCTGGTGGGAGACGTCATTCCAACATAACTTCTTGACCTTCATCCTTGTTAGAGTTCACACGTATTGTCACATCTTATCATTTTAACTTTATGTCGTGTCATTTGTAGCCTCTCACTGTTAGTATAAATGTATATGTGCTAAAATTTATATAGAGTAAAATAATAGTTTTCAGAAATAAATTAATAAATAGATTTCACTGCTCACCTGTTGCATTGCTAAAACAATGTGAGTACAAACATACATATTGCTAAAACACAACGTAAATAAAATATCTGGACAAACATGCAAAGTAACGACGTTAAACTAAAATAATAGAGGATCTAAAACAAATAATATAGAAAATTGAAAAAAAAAATACATAAAGTAACTGTGTGAAACTACAACAAAAGAAACCTATAAAAATAAATAATGATACATAAATCTGGCAGGATAAAACTAAAACAAAAATAAAATAAAAACTATGACCTACCACGTAGCACACAACCAATAAACCACAAGGCCCAATAGGATGTCTCTACGAAACACAAGTTATTAAAAGATTAATTATGTTTATAAAATAGTTTATGTCATTACTCATTTTATTTAAAAATACTTACTTACACACCCATGAGATAAAAGATAAAAAGGAAACTAAACTAAATTAAAGAAAACAAACAAACAAATAGTTATTTAGACAAGAAGGATGGATGTAAAGTTGTTCTAGTCTTGTAGAAGGAGAAGTGGAGAACATGACCAACATTCCCACCTGTCAAATACCCTCGCCAGTCTGCCATCTCTCATTGCCAACAGATACCTTATTGTCAACTTTCCCCATCGAACGTCGTCGTTTCATGCTTCGCTAATCAAATAAGACAACACCAACCCTTCTTTTTTGGCTTTTATTTTTCCTCCAAATTTAAAAACAAGTTAAAATAATGATAGCAGATTCTCAATCATTTCCAACACCGAAGTGCGATATATATATTATACTAGTTAGTGCCCCGGGTAAATACTCGGGGATGTGATATAAAAAGAATTAAACGAAGTAAAATATTAAAGCTTTTTTTCTAACTATTAATGACTGATCGAATTGGAGTTCAAATCATCAATGGTGGGTTTAGAAAGTCGCGACTTTGTTTTTTGATTCGTTCACAATCATTCGTTGATCAAAATCTAAGCAATATGGATCTAGTTTTGTTAGATGTTTTTTCACGAACCCAAAGCAATTTACGGATCAAATTTTTACTGAGAAATGAAGGAGTTATAGTATTGTAAAACAAATATGGATAATTTTTGTATGGAAAGAATTTAATTTTTTATTTTTAATTATAAGGTCTTTTCTTTTTTTATATACAATTTAAGTTTTTAATTCAAAAATCTATAAAAATGACACATAAGCTAATCCTAGGTGGTATACCTTAAATTGTGCCACCTAGACATAAAAAATTTGTGTTTATTATATAGTATAGATAAAGTTATACAAACATAAAAATTAGAACTTAATAAAAATAGTTATTTACGCTCTTACTTACAAAGTTACACTACTCCTAAATTAACTTATTTAATACAATGTATTAAATAAGCTCCAACTCGATTTGTAAAGTCCGGGCTTGAACTCGAGCTTGTTTATTAAACGAGTCATATTTGAGGCTCGTGCTCGAGCTCGTTTAGGCTCGACTCGTACAAGTTTTTTACCGATCCAATCTCGAGAAAATCACGGACCAGCTTGACTCATTTACGACCCCTACCTACACTATTCCTAATTTACCCAAATCCTAAACTAATTCTCTAATGTTTAAATTTAAACCTACGATCTCCGTTAAAAATTCTACAAATCAACTAAGAAGATAATTGTGAATAAAATAAAAATAAAAAACTTAAAACACTTATGATACATGCAATATTAAAACTTAAAACCTACAACTAGTTAATATTTACTTTTAAAAATCTATAATAAAAATTCGTAAATATTAAAACTAAAAAATGATGTTTTAAAATTTAACGAACTCCAAAATCATTTCCTTGCCTAGTCTCTCTGTGTGTGTATATATTCACGCCGGCTATTCCAAACCTCTTTCTCCATTCTTTCAAACCTCCCTTTCATCCAATTTCCTCCATTTTTCTTCAATTCGTCATCGTCACTTTCTTCCCGGTATTTTCGGTAAGTCGTCTAATCTACAATTCACCACGTTTTTCGTGTTTGATCATGTTTTTCTGTACTGATTTCAGTTGAGTTTTCTGAAACTTGATTTGTGAGTTTAGTTCGCAATCAAATGATGAACAGTGGGGTTTGTTTTAAATTGATTTGATTCGATCTGATTAGATCCATGTATATTCGAATGAATTTTGAGTTTGGTTAATTGTTTTGTGTGTTTGTAGGTTTGTGAGAGAAGAGAAAGGAATAATGGCGAATAGAGTTGATCATGAGTACGATTATTTGTTTAAGATCGTGTTGATTGGGGATTCAGGTGTTGGGAAATCTAATATTCTTTCGAGGTTTACTAGGAATGAATTCTGTTTGGAGTCCAAATCCACAATTGGAGTTGAGTTTGCTACTCGCACTCTTCAGGTCTGAATTTCTTTCTTTTGAACCTAAAATCTACATGATCTGAGTCAGGATCTTTGTTAGTTTATCGTGTAATTGCTCCTGATGATTCTCAGATGCCATGTAGTTAAAGGGTAGATTCTGAGTGGACTTGTATAAATTCTGCACATCAACTGTTTGATAAAATGTCTAGGGGGTTTAATGATATCTTTTTAAGCGTATTTAGTGTTCATTGTGTTGAATATCTGAAGAAAGTTTACCCGGCGGTGTGGGAATTGGGATTTAGGTTTGAAAGAAATGAAATTGTTTAGCAAAATCTTTGGCTTGTGTCTATGATGAAACTTTGTTCTATGTTCTTGATAATTGGTTCTTATTTTCCATGATTGATTCATGGGTGGAACCTTGTTGATTTTGTATATATAGAAAACGAGTCTTGTTTGAAGAAAACTAGGAATTGGACCCTTTAGTTGTATTTGCTTGAGAAGACGACTTTACGGTGACCCTCTGGCTAAGAAGTTCTGACTCCTAGGTCCCTAGTAAGTTGTTTTCCGGAAGATCTGTTGTTCTTTAGTTGTGTTTAAGCAGGAATTTAGAACGAATAGTGATGGGATTAGGATATGGGATTCAAACAAATTATAATTTAAGGAATAACTTCATTTATTACATAAAATTGTAAAAGTTCTATATTTAGGAACCTTAAAATCAACCATTTGCCGTATGTCAACTTTAAAAAATACTAAAGTCAACCTGGTCAACAAAATTCTCCATGTTAGTTCTACTGAAGGCTGTTTTAAACATTAGATTAACAGATAAACACTTCGATTACTATTAGACTGTTGCAATTTTCATGGGATGGTGGGAGTACATTCTCTCTTTCTGGTTGGTCTCTGTTTTTTTATTTCTTAATCTATTTCACTACCCTGTGATTTGCCACACAAGAACTTGTGTGTCATATGCAAACTAATTGCAAGCATGATGATAGATCATGATTTTTTATGGTACGTATTTCTCATATTAGTATTTTGGTCTGTTAATTAACCCATGTAACATGAATATGCTGATTTGGGTTGTGCCTTGATTTTTATCATGGTAAACGGGCGATATAAAAGATTAACAGATTGATCGATCTGCTATAGTTTTAGTATCCATCAAAAGTCAGCTGATGTGTTCTCTATGCATATGATTTTCTAAATCATTTCTATTAAAAAAATCTAGATAATATTGAATATGCTATAATTTTAGTATCCATATGACACACCGATTTTATTTAAAAAAAGTAACATTTTAGTCATAAAGTGTTTCGGGTCAACCAACCTATTTCAACCTACACGAAAAGTTTACCATTTGACCCGTGGTTCACACAAGCTGTTCCTTTTACCTTCTCTTGTTCATGTTTTCTAACCAAAATTTCATAAACAGGTTGATGGAAAAACAATAAAAGCTCAAATTTGGGACACAGCAGGGCAAGAAAGATATAGAGCAATAACCAGTGCATACTATAGAGGTGCAGTCGGGGCCCTTCTGGTGTATGACATCACCAAAAGTCAAACCTTTGACAACGTTCAAAGGTGGTTACGTGAGCTAAGAGACCATGCAGACTCAAACATTGTGATCATGATGGCGGGAAACAAATCAGATTTGAGCCATCTTAGAGCCGTGGCTGAGCAAGATGGTCAATCTTTGGCTGAAAAAGAAGGCCTTTCTTTCCTTGAAACATCAGCACTTGAAGCACTTAATGTCGAAAAAGCATTTCAAACCGTCTTAACACAAATATATCATGTAGTTAGCAAGAAAGCATTGGCGGCACAAGAAGCAAATGGTGGTGGTGGTAGCGCTTTACCTGGCCAAGGAACCACCATTAATGTCGGCGATTCATCTGTGAACACAAAGAGGGGTTGCTGTTCAACTTGAGTTGAAATGTTAAATCATCTCCATGAGGTAAAGATTTGGTAAGAGAAGTCTATTTCATCATTCTTTTTTCCCTTTTGTAATCAAGAAACACTTTTGTTTGACCTTGTAGTATACTTACTATCTTACTCGAGAAGAAATATTGTGAAAATTGAAACATGGTTTAGTTTTAATGTGTTATGATGGCTGTATTGTGTCATACTATGTGTACTGATTATTTCTTTCGGGTACTTCTTTCGTGTAGTACCCTGTGACATTGATATGTTGTTGACTTTTTATTTATTTAGGCGTTAATGGTAACAATGTTGACTACTTTATGGTTTTGAAACGAATTTAGGTTTAAGGAGATAGTTTGATGGTTATGTTGTGGCGTCAAAACCAAAAGATCGTAGGTTTAAATTATACAAAAGTAAATGTGATGAGTCGATCCAAAAAAATTATATTAAAATTTTACTTAAATTCTAGGGCCTTGGAGTGGGGTGTTCTACGAATCGAATTCTTGAATTATTTGAATTTTAATTATTAAAACCTAGATTCGAATTAGATTGATTGATTCGAATTCGAAATAGGCACCCTTTCGAATGCGGTTCGAATTCAGTTTTTGATTTGAAATGAATATGAATAAGTTTAACATTATTTTAGTAAAATATACAAATTTATAAAATAAAATATACAAATTTATAAAAGTATAAACTAATAAAGCAACTGAAACACAAAATCTCCACATAATACCAAATTTTGGGGGGCGAATCAGATAATGTATGCCTTCAAATTAAAAGATTTTTAACGGCTAAAATCTTTAAAAATTTTAAACAGGATAAAATGAAGAATTGCGGTAAAAACTAATGTAGTTATTTGTATGAATATTTATATTAGTTTATAATTCAAGTCCTGTCGTGAACAAATACGCAGATTTATGAGTAAGGGTGAACGATATGCTTGGCGTGAGTGCCTGAGTGGGTTGAATAACGTCCACCCATGTCGTGGAACACCGCCCCTCCATGGCATAAATTGGTGGCGTGGGTTTGGGGCGTGATTCAAACCACGACGTGGAGTTCCTTACGCGTGTCTTTAAACTTGTGTCTTGTGCAATAATTCTTGTGCTCAACTCACATGGGTATACCACTTTCTTTGAGTTCTCATTGAGCCAAGTCATCACCTACATGGCAGAAACCATATCCCGACTCACAACCGGTATACCTCATACCCCTAATACCGAAAACGTGTATTACATGTTCTAAGCAAAGTTTAAAAAAACGTAAACGAGCCTCGAGGCGTTTTCCCTTCGCCTCATGAGGCGTAAGCCTCGAGGCGAATCGAGGCGTAAACCCGAGACGGAATCAAAAAATATATATATAAATTATATATCTTATAAAAATAAAAATAGTAAACATTAAACAAATAATTTCCCAACCAATATCTATCAAATTCAATAGTTATATAAAAGAAATAAAGTGTAATGCATTAAAAAGACATGAAATGTTTAAAATTCACACCATAAGTTTATAACTTCAAAGAGTGATCAATTTCAAACTGCATAAAACACGTTATTTTAACCTTTCTTTTCTTTTGAACAACAAAATATGACCTATCGGGTTCTATTTTTAACCTATAGGGCTTTTACTGGGCCAAAAACAACCAACTAAAGCTTATGTCAGCCCAGATGAATGAGGCGTACGCCTCATAACAACATCACGCCTCACAGTTTTTTAACTGCCTCGATCAACAGAGGCGTAGGTACCAATCACACCATATGAGCCGCCGCCTCATACACGTTATCTAACCGCCTCGCCTCGAGGCGTACGCCTCAAACGTTTTTTTAAACCATTACTTCTAAGGACTACAAAGACCTTTGGAAACATAAAGGGGGGGGGGGGGGTGGCAAATCCAACATTCACAACGGCTTATTGACTTATTAACTTTTTTAAAGTCAATAAACACTTTTGAATGTTTGGCTTATCAAAAAACTAATAAGTCATTTTTAATAAGCCAAGTTTTTCTGGCTTTTTAAAATTGTTTATAGCTTTTTAGTGGTAAATTACCATACTACCCTTATTTTAACTTATACTCACCTAATCTTATACCTATTCAATATCTTTTTAGTCATTTTATATATAAAAACACTTATCTGCTTAAATAAACAAAATTCAAACACTTTTAAAAAACTCAATTCTAAAAAGTAATAAGCCAATAAACACTTTAAAAAAAAATCACTTGTCCACTTAAATAAGGAATCCCAAACAAGCCAAATGGTGAACCCACCATCAAATTTTTGGGCAAATCAAAACCCTAGATTTCAAAATTACCCCCTCAATCAGAAAATTTTAAAGTATCACCAGGAGAAATTTCGATTGGGTAATGAGTTCACAAATATGAAACCCCAACGGACTCATCGTCCTCGACAATTTTGATCGTAGACTTCGGCATCTCCGCCTCATCGGAGTTGCAGCCTTCTTCCCCTTCATTCTCCGTCATCTCCATTGACGTTTTTCAGAATCCCTACGTGTCCATCCACATACATCATGTGTGTGATCTAATTTTCAGACGTCAAAATGCACTAACGAAAACTCGTTCAGTTTTGTTTTACGAGTTAGGGTTTCTCATTTCTGGTTGATTTGAAAACTCTGGTTCCAGGAGAATTTCGAGATAGTAAGAGATAATGGCTCAAATTGATAAGGGAATGGACGCTGCCGTTCTGGATGATATAATCGATCGGCTTTTGAAGTTCCGGGAAGCGAGGACAGTGCGGCAGGTTCAGCTTTCGGAGGCCGAAATCCGTCAACTTTGTGCAGCTTCTCGAGAAATATTTCTTCAACAGCCTAGTCTTTTGGAGCTTGAAGCTCCCATTAAGATATGCGGTAATTATCTAGAACCTGAATTCTTCTATATGTCGTTATACTGTTAACTGTTGCTGTTTTAATGGTATCGAGCTGCGTTACTACTTGTTTGTTGTTTGTCTTCAGGATCTTATTTATTTGTGTAGAATTCATATTCTGTTTCATATGGTAATATTATTCGTTTTATATTTTCATTTGTTGCTATTTCATCAACTTGAGTTTTATCTGTTTTGAGGCATGCTTAACGATAGATTGCATTTGTTTTTTTGCTTTGTCAGACATGTTTTGATTTGTGAAATGGATGGTTTTATATTTTTCAAAAATTGCTTGATTTTAGCATGCAAGATTGATTGGGAATTTTGGTTGCTATCTGTTTTCCAGATTTTCTGTGGTGAAGTCTTGATCTGGTAGTCGGTTCAAATGCATCATTTGCAATAATTCTGGACGATATAGTTCAGGTGTTGCCTTTGCTTGCTCTCTTGTTTTTCTACATATGGGTTAATAGATGTGCAATTTTGTATATAAGTTAATATTAGATATCGACAATGGTGTTTCTATTAAATCTTTTGCGATGGGGAATATTAATTCCTATTGCCTATGATTCCTAAATTAAGTTTCATAATTTGGTGGCTGATTATCTTTTTTTTTTCTTTTTACTCTTTTCATTTCTATCTTTTTATATGTTGCATCAATCTCACTCTAAAAAGGTGAAGTAGCTAAGCTTTATGAGATGCAAGTTTGCCAATCAAAGTGATGAGCATGATGCTGTGGATGATCCAAAATTATTTAAAGCCCTTAACTTCTTGAATTTGCTCCACCTTGATATTGCTTATTATTTTGTAAGAGGCATGTTCCTAGACTAGTACATATTTCCAGTTCTCCACTTTCTGTTTTTCCCTCCTTGTACATGAGGCAAGCTAGAACAGCTATGTTTTTAACCTTTTTTATGTCAACTGTTGACCTTAAAGGGTACTTTGGGTTTTAGGGCATTGGAGGTGTTATTTGATATGAATTTAGACATTATTTTTGAGGACTAAAGCGATACCTATATGTATATTTGGCCGTTAGTGGAATCGGATATGGATTTTGACGTGGTGACGTCATTATATTTCAAACAGTTAATAATAATTTATTGACATAGTGACAACATTAGATTTTTAGTAGAGAACAATAACTTCATGATAATTCATCAAATATAAATAACGAAAGGCACTGGTATGTTTCTTGTCTGGTCCGTTACTCTGTTATACTGCATGCTTGTGTTAAATGGTGATGTTATTATATTTAGGTATCTCACAAATTTACATATATTTGCTCCTATATTTGAAGTTCTGTTTATTTAAATATCAGGTGACATTCATGGGCAATATGGTGATTTATTGAGGTTGTTTGAATATGGGGGCTTTCCTCCAGAAGCAAATTATTTATTCCTAGGTGATTATGTGGATCGTGGGAAGCAGAGTTTAGAAACTATATGTCTTTTGCTTTCCTACAAAATTAAATACCCCGAAAACTTCTTCATATTAAGAGGAAACCATGAATGTGCTTCAATTAACAGAATCTATGGTTTCTATGATGAATGCAAACGGCGATTTAGTGTTAGACTGTGGAAAACTTTTACCGATTGTTTCAATTGTCTTCCCGTGGCCGCTCTTATTGATGACAAAATACTATGTATGCACGGTGGTCTTTCTCCTGATCTGACAAACCTAGATCAAATCAGAAACTTACCTCGTCCAAACGATGTTCCGGATACGGGTTTGCTTTGTGATTTACTTTGGTCAGATCCTGATAGAGATGTAAAAGGTTGGGGAATGAATGATAGGGGAGTTTCATACACTTTTGGTGCAGATAAAGTGGCAGAGTTTTTAATGCAGCATGATATGGACCTTGTTTGTCGTGCCCATCAGGTTATTTGATATTATATTATGCTTTGTATATTGATATTAGAGGCGGTAAAATTACTGGGTCAGACAGGTTGGGCAATGAGTCAGAATGAGTATTTGTTTAGTATAGGGTTTTGCTGATCTGCAAACATTTTTGTCCCGTAAAATAACAATTATTTATGTATTACATTCATCATTCACAGCAGCCTCTTTATATTTATCTTTATAATTTATTAAAAAACTCCCATTTCTTAAATTTAGCTTTCAATTTATAAAAAACTCCACATCTCATTCTTTATCCTTATCTCTATATTCTTTTTTTATTATTTCTTTCTCCCTCTTCCATTACAATATTAACTACTACCTATTTTGTCTTATTATCTTTTTTCTTAAAAAATTGAACTTTAATAGTTTAACATAGATTTAACTATCTATAGTGAATGTGTAAATATACATAGAAAATGTGCATTTTCTTTAGATCTTAAATAAAGGTATAAAGATAAAGAGGCTAATGTAGAAAGAAAATTGAAAAAAGTTAAGAATTTTATTAAATTTTAAGAATAAAGATAGGTATAAAGATGCTATCGTGAATGCTCTGACACAGTTCTTTCCTTCTCTATTACTACCATTCCATTTTTTGGGTTTTTGCTCCTTTTTTCTTGAACTTCATAAATAATTACGCTCTAAATATTATTATAGAAACAGTATTACTAAAATTCAAATTAGTTTTTCTTGAATAAGGCCATGTAAGAGGTTGTAAACATTTTATTTACACTTCCAGTCACTATGGAGTAGTCTAGCCATTTGATCCCTTCCATATTTAACCATGTATATGAAGTTTACCTTTTGTCCATTCAAGGTTAAAATGTGATCTGATTCAACCTACTATTCAGTAAATGGACTGAAGTGATGCCTATTTGAGGTTTTGATGTAGTAAGAAAGTTGTTCTTAACAGGTGGTAGAAGATGGATACGAATTCTTTGCTGATAGACAGCTTGTAACTATATTCTCTGCCCCAAATTATTGTGGTGAATTTGATAATGCTGGTGCAATGATGAGTGTTGATGAGAGCTTAATGTGTTCCTTCCAAATCTTGAAGCCAGCTGAAAGAAAACCTAGATTTGTATGACTCGGTGACTAGAGTTGGTGACTGTCTGACTGATACAACATTTAAGGTTAGTATCGAATTTCGTCATACATTTGCTATAAACAAATCCAGCGAATCAGTGATAACAACATTTCGATATTGTGTATGGGGTTTTCTTGTATGTGTGAATTGTCTTGATTGCCCTCAGATTTTTTGCAGTTGCAAATCTTCAGATGGAAGATGACAACATTGAAGATTGCAGACTTTAAGCGTCCTTAAACACTTGTTGCTGACCTGGTTTTCTGTCAAGAATATGTTGAAAGATCTTTTTTTGATCTGGTTTTTGTGTTATAAGGTAAGGGTAGTTCTAGAATACCCCACAAATGGTAGGTTGTCTATTTGATTAGTCTTGTTTCTATTCTGTCAAGGCAGCTATTTATGACACAATGCTTACATTTGGATTTCTAAATTAGTTGTGGACACCTCCAAGTAGCTATTCTTCTTCTTCTTTTTTTTTTTTTTTTTTTTTTTGCAAATATCCTTCTTTTGTGCAAAATCTATCATCTTTTCAAGGATAAATACTGCTGTCTTGTTTCTGAGATGGATATGTATGATGCATTGTATCATGTTATTGAGAAAGTTAGGTACTTGGATTGGCCATTGTACAAATGTTCCCTCGATCGCTCTCCCATAATAATCACTCCATCCGCATAAAAAAAATAAGATAATGCTAGTGTATCTTTACCACCCTAAGCTACTTAAAAAGCCAAGATTCACTAAATCTTGAAGAGTCACATATAATACTTCCATAGCTATGAGAAAATGAGAGAATCAATCACCTTGTCTCAATCCTCTCTCTGATTTAAATTCAAAGGATGTGCTCACTTAAAAAAGAACCAAACACCAGCTGACTCTAAGTAAGTTTTAATCCAAATTATCAATTTATCTTCAAACTCATAAATTTCATAAGAGAAAACTAGTCCACGACAATGAACTTACGCTTTCTCGAAGTCCACTTTAAAACCTCAGTTTATCTTTTTTTTTTCTTATACAAATATGGTTTTAATAAGCATCAACGGACCGTCGATAATTTGATAACCTTTCACAACAGACGCTGATTGTATTGATTTTATATTACAAACTGAGAAGACTAATCAGTTTGAAATCCGCAACAAGAAGAGGATTTTATACCTTGGGGATTAGAGTTATAAACAATGCATTACACCCTTTAGCAATCTTTGCATGATGGAAAAACCGAAGAACAAACTCAAAAAATTAGATTTTACCGTGTCACAATGCCTTTTAACAAACGCGAAGGACAAAACGTGTGCTTCAATCCGGTCATCAAACTATAAAAGTACATTTCCTCTAATAAGATACTTTGACAATCTAACAATTTTTTAAATTTCAATCCACCATCAAGAACCGCGATAAACTTACAAAAGCGATTCTCATAAAAAACAAAGAACGTCTTTTGATGTCGACTAGATCTGTAACCCAAATGCATTTTGTTCACAAGAGCATTACCACTCACATCATCATAGCTTTATACTAGATATCTACTCGATTTCATTTACAAGGAAGATAGATTTTCTATTTTCGCTAATAATCATTATTTTGAGCGAAATCGAACGGAAATCAAATCTAAACCTATTATGATAGTGTGAGAGATTGCTCTTGATAATAAAAATAAAAATTACTAGTATCACAATATGAATTATTTCCAAGCCATCGTGTTTTAACAATTTTTTTTCTATCTGTTAAATGACAAGTTTAACGGCCGATAATTAAGAAAAAAACATTATCTCACACATAAAACAAATTAATTAGAAAGTGCTTGAAATTCGAGAAGTACATAAAAACGTTCTCGAAATGCTAGAAATATGTACCGTTTGGCGTTTGCTATATCCTCGAACTTCTGGCAAATTAAGAACTTTTTAATATATAAGTTGATTCTAAAACTAAAACAACATTACAATCTTGTCTGGGTGGTGTAGTCGGTTATCACGCTAGTCTCACACACTAGAGGTCCCCGGTTCGAACCCGGGCTCAGACATTGTTAATTTTTTTTTATTTTTAGATCACATTATTTTCACTATTTTATAAGAAAAAAATGACGTATGGATTGCATAAGTTTTAATTATTAATGATTTTTAAGATGGTTATTTATGGGGAAAGATCTATAGAAAACCAATAATTATCCAGAAAACCAAAAAACCAATCTTTTTTTCTCTATAACTTCTTCATATATTAATATTTTTTAAAAATAATTTCACCAAAAATTCTATAATTTTATTAGCTTTATTTATGGGAAAAAAAAATTTAAAAATAAAAAGTTTAGTGATTTTTTATGATTGCATCATGCAATAGTACCAATAGTATTGCATAATGCATTATAATTAAAACTACTTAAAAACAAGAGACTTAACTTAAATATGAATGTGGTTTATGCGAATAATGTAAAAAACAAAGAATTGACATTCATAAATCAATTTTATATTATTGTTGCATAGTGCAATATTAATTTCAAGCTAAAATTCGAATTTTATTTTATTTTTAAAAAAAACTCGAAAACGTTTTTAAAGTTTTTTCTTTTTCCAATATTCTTAAAATCATGAAAGAAACATATAAAAAAAGTTAAAAAAAAATAATTTTTTTCCTTGGTTTTTTGGTTTTTTATAAAATATTGGTTTTCTATAGAACCCAACCCGGTTATTTATAACTTATCAACAAAATATATTAAGAAAAGAAGGTTAAAAAATAAAGGAGGCATTCGTATTTCTCTTTTTCATTTTATTGGATTTAACACTTTTCATCCCTCAAGCCATGAGTTAAGTAAAAAAAAAGGAATTCATACTCAAATGCTTATAATATTATAACTCGAATCAAAATTAACAAAAATATTGATAAATGATTACAACGATGAACATGGATGGGCTGGTATTTGTTGACATGTCCATGATCATGCACTAATATGATGGTCACTTCTTTTGTGAAAAATGTGGACCTAGTGACCATGGCTATAATGTTGGGGACATAAGGTAATGTTGTATTCTTTAGCACCACTTAAATTTGTTGAAATTTCTTTGTAAAAATGATGTTTTTATAAATTGTCACTCGGACCTTTGATCATAACATGTGAAGAAAATAACCATATCCTTAAAATACAAATAAAAATGTTCAATTATATTTTATGTAATTTAATAAAAAGTAATAACATAGAAAAACGTGTTGCGTTTAAAAAAAAGAATAACTTAATAGAATTTTGCCGTTGAAAAATAACTTAATAAAAGTAAAAACAGTGACTATTCTTATTTTACCTCTCTAATCTAATTACTTCTTTTACTTATACCCATTGATTTTCTTATAATCACGGATTAGCGAGGATGTTCACGGTCCGGATCAGCCAGTTTTGATATTTTTTTGGGGTCAAATCGGAAAATTACGATTTCTCAAAAACAAACACCGAATCGGCCAGATTGGTTGGCTCGGCCAGGCGGCCAAACTGGTTGCAGTGATCTAGTTTGACGAATTTTTTTTTTGGTTTGAACTGTAAAAAAAATTACTGCTGACATGATGTATGCGAATTTTTTTTTGTTATAGCTGCACAAAAATTTGCTGATATAAGCATGCTTCATATCGCACCTAATTCATAATATCTATGCACCAGATGCAAACACATGTATTCATCTCTAATAGTGTTAAAAATGAAACACCTAATTCATAATATTTATGCACCAGATGCAAACACATGTATTCATCCCTAATAGTGTTAAAAAAATCTTGCAAGTAGGGCTTTTATATGTTTCATTCTCTTAATATTATGCACCTTATTGGATGATATGTATTTAAAGATTACTAATATCTTTATATACTAAATTATTATTATTATATATAATATATATATGTCAGTCTGGTTTACACGGCCGGCTCAAACCCCAACCGAACTATTTCATACTGTTTGTGAAACATAAAACTGTAAATCGGATCAGTGATATTCATTCTAAATCAGCCAAATTGACAATTTTACTCGGTTTAAATGGTTTGGTTTTATCAATTTCTAAACACCCCTACCTACTAATACTTCTTTCTAAGCTTTTTATAAATATTTAACTTTTTATTTAGTTCAATAAATCTATAAAAATTAAATTCTTGATAATGACGAAGTTTATGATTTACTTTTTGAATAATTTTCCTACCCTTGTCACATGGCCGTACAAAGCCACCGTGCCCCCATTGAATATCAATATCGCATATCAGTATATCACTCAAAACAATCTTTAATAAAATAAAACAATTATATGATACCAAAATATAATAGACCACAACAATACACGCTACACTATTTAGTGACCTCTTGAACCCGAAGGTTTTTTAGTTAAATGATTTTGGTCTATTCAAGTTAAGCTTTCTTAGATTATAAACATAAACGGGTCGATTTTAAGCGAACTTTAATTCAAAAGAATTTTTTTTTTATCATGACAGTAAATGTCGGACTATCTGAATCACCTTTCCGTGATTCCGTCTGAATATATAATAACAGAGTATGAAGACCCTCTTCATCTACCACCTAGGAGGAAACACACAACTGAAAAGCCCTCTAGTTTGACCCGAAACAAATTGCTTCAAACAAGAACTCAAACCCGTAAGTCCGTAACCTTTCATATAAAAATCATAAAGGTTGTGATTCAAGAGAAATTATCTAAAAACCACGAGGACTTGTTCGAGTGATTATTAACGGTGAAGAAAGACATAAGATCAAGAGATCATAAGTTCAAGAGATCACAAATTCAATTCATGAGCTCCCAAGCCAAAAAAAAAATAAAAAAAAAATATGTGAATTATGTAAAGGACCATAGTCCATCATATATGCACCACCCTTTATCGAAAAGGTACAACTTCAATGCACAACGTACAACCACGAATCATACAATAAAAGCCGTCCCAAGAAATCCCCCCAAAAGCGCTCTGGTATCCTGGGGAGGGAGAGAGTTGCATTTCATGAATGGAATATAAATCCATTTATTATTCTACTTACAAGTACAAGTAGCCCGTGCACGCGCTCAGATTCATTTCCGCAATCTGTTCTTCATTTGCGTCTTCTTCCTCATGACTTCCATCGTCGAATCTGGCTGGAAGGTACCATTATCTCCCCTTTTTTCTCTAGTTTTTCCAGTTTTTCCAGTTTTTTTCCAGTTTTTCGTATGTATTAGTGGTTTACTATGTGATTTGCTTGTTCATTTGCCCTAGATTTGGTATCGTTTGTTGGTGATTTGTAGTACTGATTTATGGATGTGCGAACGGTTGTCGATTGCTTTGAATCCATAAATATTTCACAGCATTGATATACTCATCTACCAGCAACAAATTGAATCGATATTCAATCGCTAAAAGCCTGAAAGTATGTATAGATTTGTATTTGATGAGATACTAGGGAAATGTGTGTAATAGGAGGTTCGATTATGCAAATCGTGAAGTTTTGTTAGCGTAATTACGTTTATTGCGTAACTGTCATACGAATGATACGATTGCACATGCATGAACTGTAAATGTTGAAGAATGAACGGGAGAAAGACATAGATGAGGCCTGAATTTGAAATACTAGAGATGCTGATAGATCTAGCTACTGTTTTTATTGGTTTTGTTAGTTGGCTGTTTGATCTCCACGTTATGATTAGGTGCAAGTCATTTTCTTAATGCAATTACTTGCCTCTTTGTGAAAAACTTTTGTGATCGATTTTAACAACATGTTCATAGATTAACTGTTTAGAAGTAATATAGGCTGAAGTATTGAATTTAATTGAAAAAACAGGACAATAATCAGAACTGCAATCAACTGATACTATTGGATGAATTTCATTGTTTTGAATATAACTCCTTAAGCTATATACTAATTACTAGCTAACAGATTCTTAAGTAACTGGAAAAGATAACTACATAATTGCACAATTACAAGGGATAAATTCCATGTAAAGATAAAAAGATCTTCATTAAATCTTCATTTGATTTTCTTTTATTGTGGACACAAACACTTGTCTGTAGGATCAAACGCCATCAGTAGTAACCTTTCATAACTAGGAATTTGCTATCGGTAGGAACTCAAATTATGTAGTTTTGTAACATCAGTTCCTAAGATGTATTTCCCAACAACCTTTTTACTAATGATCATTATTTATCAACCATTCAACCTCCATTCTCCAAAAGGAGAGTCGTGGAAGAATAGTACTTGATGAAGGAAAAAAATGTCAGGAGTGGTCCAGTGGAAATGAGGCTGGTGGTTGTGAGATATATGAGGGAAAAATGGACTTGTGGGTGTGGGGTATAGAGAATGCATCTTTACCACTTATTTCATCTCCAAGAAATAATAACAAATTGCTTTCCAGTCATAACAAAAAAGTATAGTTGTAAATAAATGTTTAATTTTGTTCTGTTTTTTTTTCTTATTTAGTAGCAAAATATTATTGTAAAAGAACTTGCCAATTCATGTGGTTTCACACGAAGATGAGGGCTGATTTCTGACCTTGCTTCTCATTTTTTTTTAACTGCAGTATTTGATCACCAATTTCAGTGACTTCCAGTTGGCATGTCTTGGAAGTTTTTTGCTTCATGAATCTGTCTTCTTCTTATCCGGACTTCCTTTCATTTACTTAGAAAGGGCGGGATGGCTCAGCAAGTACAAAATTCAGGTTTTACTATTTTATGCACCAAACCTTTTTTTCCACTAAACCTACAGTGGTGCTTTCGGTATCAGTTGTACCAATTTCTTATCGGAATTGTTTGTTAATATCTTCTATCAGCATTGAGCTGTTATAACTTTTTCAACCTAATCTACACTGTGTCCGACTGTCCGTTACCTATAATCTAATTTTGAACCTATATGAAATGACTGCCGAACCACAAAGATTTAAATAACATGAATTTTAAGATGGACATGGATGCTGAATAAAAGGTTGAGGCCATCATAAAGAATTGGAAATGCCTGAACCTTATTTGCTTATTTAGTGGGATGTTGTGAATCTAGAACCTACTTGTGGTGTACTTGAGAATGCTCAAAGAAAGTGACGAATAAAGTTGTAACATTGTTTTGGATCTGAACCCCAAACATTGAAAGTAGTTGGGTATCTAAAAGAGGGGTGCAGGCCATGTGCATAATAGTTAAGGAAAGAATAAGTTTGACAGAAACATTTTTCTGTATTTTACTTCTTGTTTTTTGTTACAAACTTTGATGGTCAAATTAGTTAAAATGGCTATGCCTTAGCAAGTATGGATGAAAATTGGGCTCTAAAATGGACAAAAATCAGAGTATGTTATTATTTTCTGTAAAAGGAGTAAATGGTTAAACGTGACCTGACCTAAGGTACGTTCTTACCGTCTGTATTTAACCCTAAGAACATGGGGGTTGTTACAGGGTCAATGATTGTTCCCCTCTGACTGCTGAAAGAGTACTGGGCTTTGAGTTAAGCTGTGACTAGGAGCTAGAAGCAAATAGTCAAGTACACACAAGCTTATTAATTTGATATATGGGAGCACATTCCCATTTATTTATATACAGTTCTCTATATAGAGTCTGTGATGATAACTTTTTTATTTTATTTTTGGTAATGAACCATGTGCAATGCCTTTATTAATGGGATAAAGTATAACCAAGTAGAAGTTTATTATAGTTGCTGATTTTGCTCGAGGACTGCCCCATGTAATAATATAGGTATATAGTTTGCATTGTTTTCTTGATGTGGAGCCTTCTTTTATACTACACATATGTTCTCTCATAGATGGGGGTTGTTGTATAAATATTTTTTAAATGCTTAGGTGTTTGGTTTGGTATGAAAATGAAGGAATGGGTATTATTCCTGATAAAAGAATTGTTTATTTCGAATAGGTTTTAACTTTTAATATTAGAATGTTACCTAAGATTTTGGAATCCTTTAAACCCATCCAGGGGTTGGGTTTAGAAACTTCGTTACTCCGTCAGTGCCACCTCTTACTATAAACGCTTGCATTAATAATTCCAATATGAATTCTAGTAAACGTTTGTAAGCAGAAAAATAGAACTCAGTTTGAGTCTTCTTTTGAAAGGTATGTTTCTAGTTTGGTTTTAAAAGGTGGGAGACGCTCCGAGGCGTTTAGTTTAGCTCCCGAAAGCCGGGGCACAAGGCATGAGCCAAGATGTGAGGCATTGCTCTATGTACAACCAAAAGCTGTATCTCTTTCTTCTCTTTTACATATGAACGTTTTTATCAAGTACACCATTCATAATCTTTTCATCATTTCGGTTGTTTTTACATATTTAGCCTCCTACAGACCCTAATTTTGACCCAGATGGCCAGATATACCTGAAGCGCCGGTTGAAGTCCTTGAAGTGTTTTTCAACTTGCCTTGCGTGTCTCACTTTTTAAAACAAATGTTTCTAGACACTGAGAAGGGTATAATTACCTTCAGTTGTGTCGAGAAGAAAATCTTAACGTTGTAGTGACTACAATGTAATCTCTACATTATATATGTGTAGAGACGCCGTTAACATCCTTAAACTACATTTACCAGACATGTTTGTTATATTTAACTTATTTTATTTTCTTGTGCAGACGAAGAACAACACTACTGAAGCTCAAGATAAATGCATTACCCGCCTACTGTTGTATCATTTTTGCGTCAATTTGCCTGTTATGATCGCCTCTTATCCTGTTTTTAGATTCATGGGAATGCGAAGTAGTCTTCCATTGCCATCCTGGTATTTTCTGTTTCTCTTTTTTTTATGATGATAATGACTTATTTTTTTATTTTGTAAATTAATCCATCTTTATCTTGTTATACTTGTTATGTTACGAATTGCGAGTATTTTACTTGTATATTGTGCAGGAAAGTAATGTCGACACAGATACTATTCTACTTCATTGTGGAAGATTTTATATTTTACTGGGGACACAGGATCTTACATACTAAATGGCTATACAAGCATGTCCACAGTGTCCATCATGAGTAAGTATAGGTGGCTAAATTTGTGGGTTAGGCGTTGGGATGTAAACAAGCCGAGCCAAACTCGGCTCATGAGTAGTTTTTATAATTCTAGCTCAGCTCCTTTTTTTTCTTTTTCTTTTGACTCGTTTATTATTTCTTACTTATCAAATTATTTTATTTATATTCAAATATAATCTTTATATTTAAACTGAATAAATATTATTTTGGTTATTTTTATCATACATTTATGTACTAATAATTGTTTATATAAATATATATTTAACATATTAAGGAGGGTGGGCCTTGAGGCTTGGACAATTGGTAAGGTTGTTGTTTTGTGACCTTGAGGTTGTTCAAGCCATGAAAAGAACCTCTTACTCAAAAGTTTAGGGTAGCTTGCTCCGGCTCGAGCTTGTTTAAATGAGATCCAATATACGCTCAAGCTCGTTTAAGCTTGGCTTGATTGGAGCTTTTAACGAGTTGATCTGAATAGCTCACGAGTAGTTTGAATTGTTCACACCTTTAGTCAGGTGGGTTGGGTAGCAGGTTCATGTCGATATGAGGGAAATTTTTAGCAAGAGTTGGAAATGGTCGGGCCGGGTTGACTCAAACATTTCCCCGCCCAATTTTTTCTTTCTTTTCCTAAATAGTTACAAAAACTATGTTATTACATTAATAACTTAGTTTGTTAATAAAAAATTCAAAATTAATGACAAGATTCAATTTGTTCAACCCGTTTCCTTTTTGAAAATTTATCTAATTTTACCTATGTGGCTCGTTATAAGTAAACAGGTTAAAATCTGCTGTTTCTCTACGATTAACTAATATTTATTGCGTTGTTAGACTTTTAATGCTTTATGTTGCTGTCGGTACGTGACAGGTATGCAACACCTTTCGGGTTGACTTCAGAATACGCTCACCCTGCTGAAATTTTATTCCTCGGTTTTGCTACAATTTTCGGGCCTGCTATCACAGGCCCACATTTGATAACACTTTGGTTGTGGATGGTAGTAAGAGTTTTGGAGACGGTTGAAGCACATTGCGGCTATCATTTCCCATGGAGCCCCTCAAACTTTCTTCCTTTATATGGAGGGTTAGTCTATTATGCATAAACTTATGAAGTTATAATCAGTGTTTATTTTTAGTTTCATTCAAATTAAGGTGTAAATGTCCTTTTAAATGAAAATTTCAGTTCCGACTTTCACGACTATCATCACCGACTTATCTACACCAAGTCGGGCAACTACTCATCAACTTTCGTCTACATGGACTGGTAAGATTTAGGACATTCTTTCTTTTGTCTATCAGTTAATATATAACCATAATTCTAACATCCTTTTATCAGGCTCTTTGGTACTGACATCGGATACAGAAAACTGAAGGCATTGAAGAGCGAAGAAGAAGCCAAATATAAAGAGAATTAACAGCCTTGTGAAATGGATTTTCGACTTGCATTGTGACAAGGGTCATGTTCCTTCTTGATTGTGAATTGTGTATTGTTGCGGTTTTCGTCTTTTATGATTCATTTCAGCAACAAAATGAGGGCAGTTGATCCTTTATATCTCGCTGTGTTTGCGGTAGAGCGTTTAAAGATTTTTAGGACCCCTGATCGTCAGTAAATTGATTTAGTTACTTTTTTATAGTTAAAACACAATTTGCCCCCTCATTTCTTTTGTTGAGTGAGTGCACCATACGAGTCCATGCTAGCATGAAGCATGGTCGCATGGAGATGGCCTCTACTATCGATGGCCTTAATGTATAAAAGAGAGTTGGGCGATAAGTAATATATTATTTAAAAAAAATATAGATAGATTTTTCAATTTATCGACAACTACTGTATATTATTGATAAATACATAGAAAATCTACATGCATGTTGGAGTTTAAATTAGAAAAATCACCAAAAGAATCAAGTTAGACCTCCCTTTTTATCAAAATGGCATCCTATTTTAGCCTTCGGTAAATGACCATTCACCACTGGGACCAATTAGAAAGTGACACCTAAGCAACGATAGCTAAAATCTTTTGTCACGTGTCCTAAATTAGCCACTAACTCGTCGCCACGTAGGACCCGGCAAGGTAGGCAAGCATTGGTGTTGATGTGACATTCCTTTCAATCATTGAATATTCCTTGGTCTCATCAAGTAACTATCAGCAAGCGTTGTTTGTCTTAGAAGACTAAGTCGGCGACAAGTTTGTCACCGACAAATTAGGCTTCTAGGACACGTGGCAGAAAATATTAGGCCGTCGCCGTTTAGGTATCACCTTCTAATTGGTCCCAGTGGTCAACTTAATTTAGTGGAGTCTGGTATAGGGTGGTGATCATTTTGGTAAAAATCTAGTAAAAAGAAATGTCAACTTAGTTGGTGATTTTCCCTTTAAATATGGTTCGGTAGTCTAACCAAATCATCGACTTTTTAACCGGTTTAGTTTTTGTGTCTCATAAATCATGGATTAAATATTTTTTCCTAAAAAGAAATTGCGAATTTATGATCTGGTTTTTGAATACTAAGGTTTTAAGAATTGAAACCGCAGCATGAGCATGCATGTGTATATCACGAACCAGATTCTGTCGTACGTTGTTCACACATATCACATCCATCCGTTTCGAACCTTAAAACTTATGTCCTTATCATGGTCCATTCAATTTGAGCAATTTTATAAAATAATTAAAAATAATTAAAAGTAATGTGCTAAACGTGAAAAGCAATCATAATAATAATATGGGATGTCGTGTGCCACAAGGGGTATCTAATTCATGCTACTAAGTACTAAGGGGGGACGGTATGGTAGTGGTACCGCCTTGCGGTTCCAAGGGGAGCCGTATGGCTCTTTTTGGCAACCATACCGCCTTGCCTTGGCTCCCCCATCTGGCTCCGAATCTTGGACGACGCGGCACGAAGGAACCTGTGAGAGCCGGCCAAATTTGAACGTTGGCATTTGATGTGGCTTGAAGTCTAAATTTCAGTGGCTTCCCCAAGCCACACCACAACCATACCATGTGGTGTGGCTTGAAGCCTTGCCAATTTTGCCAAATTTAAAGTGTCACGATGTTATTGGTTGGTGACCATGGCTTGGTGAAGCCTTATGGCAACCATACCCCCTCCCCTAACGGTCACTTATCCTATAAAACACTATGCAATATGCATAACACAACTATATACATGATTATTTTTTAGAAATTCTTGTTTATCATGAATTAGATTTTATTACATACGCGTTACCGTGTGAATATTTAGCTATACAAAACAGTTTAAAGTATAATTGGTATCCGAGACACACTACAATTAAAAGGAAATAGCTCAAACATTTTATTAAGAATTTTGATACAAGAAATCCTAATGAGAGTTCTCCTATATATAGACTATTACCCTTATCTTGGAGACCAAGCAATACAATTAGAGACTAATATAAAATCCTTATTCTAACCCTAAACTTATTATTAAAGTTAGCTTAGTTTCCTCAACACATTAAGAGTTACCAACCGACCCCTTCACTCATTAGACTCGGCCGAGCCCGTCGACCGACTTGTGGCTTGGGTCTTTATGAATTAGTCTTGGAGCAACAACATTTGTATTGATAAAGCGCAGAGTAAGAAAACGAAAATGCAAAAAGACAACACAATAACGTTAAAGTTAGAAGTTTAGCTAAATATAACAGTACAAACAATTAGAAATCTAAAGGCAACGTTGTGAACCTAAAATTAAAACAATGAAACGCTTAAAAAGTAATTTAAAAAGTATAAAAAATACTAATAAAGATGTTGTCGCGGGGATAACACGGGCACACAAGATAGTTGCATTACTATAACGCTAAGTAAAGAAAACAGAAAAAAATTGCACAACAATTCAAACGCTTAAACTATTGAGTATACCACCTTATGTGCTAAATTCGTTGAGATTGAAATAGAAATATATATATATATATATATATGTGTGTGTGTGTGTGTGACACGACTGTACCTATTATACCCCCAACTCCTCTGCTAAGCTTGTTGCGCTCAAATAAAAAGCAAAACCAAAAAAATAATAAAGAAAGACAAAAAAGCTAAAAAACAAAAAAAAAAACCTGGTTTTACACAAAACAATGACATTGCTAAAACACAACGTAAAAATACAGAAATACAAAAAGAACTATGCAACGACTTAAAAATAAGAGGCATAGTTGAATATAGCACTAAAAAATTTAGATAGATGGTGTAAAACTAAAAGTAATGAAACGATTTAAAATGAATAAAAAACGATATAGAAAAATAAAATAATAAAGATTCTCACGCAAACTAAAAAAAATTAGACACTTAAAAGCAACGGTATAAAACGAAATTAAGAACAATAAGTTTTTTTAAAAAGTCGTAAAAATTTACTATTTCCACATGGCTCACTTAAATTTGTGTAACATAGCCTAATAAATCTAGATAGTTTATCAAACATATAAAGTTTGTAGAATACGCTTAATGTTAGTACCTTGTGTAACATTGATAGTACAATCAAGTTATAAAATGTATTATACTAGCTCAACACCACATTCTTTGGTAAACTAAAAGGTTTATACCTATTAAACCATCAACGAATAGGTTAAAACTTATACACTTAAATAGTAGACAATAAACAAAAGACTTAAAAAAAATATTTATATCTTTAATGCACATGACATATGATAACCATATGGTTTATTATATTGACCAATAATGTTCTATTATTATTCATACACACTTGTTAGATTTATATAACATATCATATAATACATATATGAGACTATAAAGTGCAACAGAGGTTATATATGCTTCTAACGGTGGCCAGTAACTTGTGTCTTGGACATGTACATTAGACACATGTACATTAGACTTTATAATTTGTATATAAAGTTGTAAAATGTTTATATAGATAATGTATAATTAAATATTTTCTTAGTGGCATAATATTAATATTAGTATTATTGTTTTGATTATTATTATTATATTTAGTTCAAATTAAATAGAAAGCTGGTCCATAAGGTTTTCTTACATACGACGAATTTCTTTTAAGGGGTAGTCTTCGAGTCCTATATACGAAAAATAATATATGACCCGATGGTGTAATAACCCGTTTTAGTGATACAAATTATGGTTAAAGAAAAGTTAAATGGAAAGCGACTTGCAGGTGGGGATCCAACAATGACCAAACTTTGTTGGGTATTTGAATATTATGTCTCTAATTACGTATAGTATACATTACCACCAGTCACCCTTTTTTGACACGTCCATTATTCTTGTTTTCTTTTATATTATCTTTTAATTTAATATAATTATCAACTTATCAAATTTTCTAACAATTAATTATTTGACACGAAGCTCAATCATTTATATTAGAAGCAGTGAAAATATCATTTTTAAATGAACTCTATCTCTTTTCTTTGATTAAAGTTTCTTTGTGTGCTTGGTCTTTAGCAGCTGACCTAAAGGTTTATTAATCTTACCATAATTCTGAGTAAAAACTTTTTATATCACCGGGTCAATCCTAGAAAACTATGTAGTTTTTTGTATACACATATTAAGATACTAGATTTATTGATGAATTTTATCGAACAACCTATACATTAGTAAAACCCAACGTGTAAAAGTCAAACAAAATCTAAAAAAGAAGTACATGTAAACACTTAAATCCACACAAAGTTTATATCCCATATGCATGTATAGCACTCCGTTTACCTCAAATGAATACTTACATGCAAAATCCATGCATAATATCATTGAATAATGACAACTGACACTACTACAAAAACGACTATAAACAGCGGTAAATAATATTATAAACAACGCTCACACATTTCAATCGTTGTAAAAGGTTGTAAAAGTTTGTAAACCCAATTGAATCGCTGTAAAAGATTCTGAACCAATTTAAGAAAGCTTTTATACAGCGCTTGAACATTTTTCTTTTCTATTGAATCGCTGTAAAAAATTGTGAACGAATTTAAGAAAGCTTTTATACAGCGCTTGAACATTTTTCTTTTCTATTTTATTATTAAATTGGCCTTTTTAATTACTTTATACAGCGTTGTCCATTTTTTGTTTTTTCTTTTATTATTAAATGATAACTTTTAATTATCTAAAACTTTATACAGCGCCTGCTACGTGTATTTTAATTAAAATCTTAAAAAATATGCATAATTTTAAATTTCAAATAAATAAAAGGATATGATAGATTCGTTTAAAAGTCTTATGTTTAAGTAAAATGATAAAAAAACATTTAATTTTATAATACGATTATTCTAAGATATGGATTATAGAATTTCTTAATTGGTTTTTCTTTAAATTTTAAAACATTATCTCATTTTCTATAGTTATACGTATTATATTAATTCATTTTCAATATATTTTAAAGCATTAGATAAATTTATTTATAGTTATCTTCTTTTAAAATTTCATATTCATCTTTGTATATATTATGTCAAAAGTATTCTTTTTTACTTATCAATTCTTAATCTTTTAGAAGACTATAGAATTCTCCACACAACAGAAGACCAAGAAGAAGATCGAGACTATAATTTTGTGATTTCAAAGGTTAGATTCAAACTCAATCACTTGTTCTTTGCTATATTTTTTCTGTTATTTCTTCTAGGATTTCGCTGACATCTTTAAACTCACATTATAAACGTAGTTATTTGTTTTGATAGTTATTTGTGATTCTTATTATAAATGATAACTTTGTATAAACATAATCAAATTTCAATTTTTTTTCAATTAGGTCACTTAAACCTTTTTTTGTTCCAATCAAACAACTTAACTTTAAAATATGTTCTAATCCTAAATAAATGACCTGATTAGCATGTAACTTAATCAATCTTTTTATTAAAACTGAATTTTTATTAAAAAAAAGATTTTTTTTTATAAAAAATGAAAATTTAAAATCGAATTTTTAATAAAAACCAAATTTTTTTATACAAATTCAAAATTTTATAATTTTTTTTTTATAAAATTTCGAATTTTATACACCCAAAACGTTTTTTTATTAAATTTAGAATTTTATAAAAAATGTTTTTTATAAAATTTCAAATTTTATAAAAAAACGTTTTTTTATAAAATTTTAATCACCAAAAACGTTTTTTTATAAAATTTCGAATTTTATAAAAAACTAATTTTTTACACCCGAAACGTTTTTTTAAAATTTCAAATTTTTAATAAAAAAATTTCGTTTTTATTAAAAATTCGAGTTTATAAAAAATCGTTTTTAAAAAAAAAATAAAAAAAATTAAAAAAAGAATTTATTTTATAAAAAATGAAATTTTAAAATCGAATTTTTAATAAAAACGATTTTTTATACAAATTCAAAATTTTATAAAAAATGTTTCTTATAAAATTTCGAATTTTATACACCCAAAACGTTTTTTTATTAAATTTCGAATTTTATAAAAAACGTTTTTTATAAAATTTCAAATTTTATAAAAAAAACGTTTTTTTATAAAATGTTACTCACCAAAAACGTTTTTTTATAAAATTTCGAATTTTATAAAAACACGAATTTTTTACACCCGAAACGTTTTTTTTAAATTTCAAATTTTTATAAAATAAATTCGTTTTTATTAAAAATTGGAGTTTAAAAAATCGTTTTTTATAAAAAAATTAATAAAAAATTAAAATTTAGTTTTTATAAAAAAATTGATTAGGTTACCTGCTAATGATTAGGTCATTTATCTAGGATTAGAATATATTTCAAAGTTAAGTTACCTGTTTAGAATAAAAAAAAAAGTTTGAATGACATAATTGAAACAAAATTGAGAGTTGGTTATTTTTCTGTGACATTTTCCTTTCTTTTAATTATTAGAGAAAAACACCCACAGATTGTTAAAGGTAATATCATTATTCTTTTCTTATTATATTAGCTAGTGTCATTATTCTTTTCTTATTGTATTTCATATTTATATATTTTTATCCAACTTCATATCACTTGACTTTTAAAAACTTTGTTAGGTATTTTCTGATCATGGCATAAAAAATTAAATTCAAAATAAAAGTATTTGAGAATCGATTAAAAACCCGTCAAAAATAATTCTAGTAATTAAAAGTTGACCATAAAATTTTAATTTTAAATTTAAGCTTTCTAGACTCAAAAGGATAATTTTAAATCTCTAAATTATTGGGGATTGATTAAATCTAAATAAATAAACATTGTTACACCCTTATAATAAAATTATATAAAAATTTAAATTTAAATTTTGATTGGCTATATTTTATTCCTTTTTTTCTTGCTCTTTTATGTTTTGCAATAATATTTATATATGTGTATTTATATCGTTTTTTTTTTGTTTATTGATAAATTCAAGATGGATCGTAGTCACTGGATGTACGAAATCGGGCGTATTCATCAAAAATATTTGACTGGCGTGCAAAGTTTCCTAAAGATTGCTGAAGATGATCGTGTGATAAAAGGAAAAGAATCAATTTTATGTCCTTGTATGGAATGCAAAAATTTCAAGGAATTTAAGGATATAAATGATATTGAGTATCATTTGCTTAGACATGGTTTTATGTATAATTACACTTGTTGGTCAAGACATGGGGAATCACTTGCTAGTTGCAGCACAACATCGACTAGTACAGTCAATAATGATGATGAGAACAATGATCCATACATTAGTAATGACAATGACAATTTTAATCAGGGCAATGATGATTTTAACGAGATGTTTAATAATTGTGAAGCTAGTATTAGTGAGAATGATCAAGAGAAATTACAACATATATTTGCCGATTCGGAAAAACCGTTATATGCCGGTTGTGAGAAATTCTCTAAACTTAGTGCTGTGTTGAAACTGTTTAACCTAAAGTCAAACTACGGGTGGAGTGATAAGAGTTTTACAAGTTTATTAGAGATTTTGCATGAAATGCTTCCCAAAGACAATGAGTTACCTATATCCTTATACCAAGCTAAAAAGTTGATGTGTCCAATGGGATTGAAAGTTAAAAGAATACATGCATGTCCAAATGATTGTATCTTGTATAGAAATGAGTTTGAAAAGAGTCATAAATGTGTTACATGTGGTGCATCGAGGTACAAGCGCAAAACCGAGAGTGAAGAATATGATGAAGATGTGTCAAAAAATGGACCACCGGCTAAATTATTATGGTATTTCCCCATTATACCGAGACTGAAACGTTTATTTGCTAATGAGAAAGAAGCAAAATTATTGCGTTGGCATTCCGACGGGCGTAAAGATGATGGAAAGTTAAGACATGTGGCAGATTCACCTCAGTGGAGAAATATTGACTGGAAATTTCCTGATTTTGGCAAGGAGATTAGAAACATACGATTTGGTCTTAGTTCAGACGGTATCAATCCCTTTGGAAACATGAGTAGTCGTCATAGTACATGGCCGGTTCTTCTTTGCATATACAACCTCCCACCATGGCTATGCATGAAACGCAAATACATAATGATGTCGTTGTTAATTCAGGGTCCAAAACAACCTGGTAATGAAATTGACGTTTATTTATCTCCATTGATTGATGACTTGAAAACACTATGGAGTACAGGCGTAAAAGTTTATGATGCTTATAAAAAGGAGAACTTCAACTTGAGAGCCATGATTTTTTGCACCATAAGCGATTTTCCAGCATACGCCAATCTGTCGGGATATAGTACAAAAGGTAAAAAAGCTTGTCCTATATGTGAAGAAGAAACTAATTGGACACGGTTAAATCATTGCAAAAAACTGGTGTATATGGGACATCGACGATTTCTTCCAAGAAATCATCGTTTTCGAAATAAAACTACAGAGTTTAATGGACAGACAGAACCCGATATAGCTAATATTAATTTTGATGCATTTTCAAAAGTTGAAAATATAAACACAGTATTAGGAAAAAGAAGTCGTGGTGAGGAAACAGGAAGCAATTGGAGAAAGAAGTCAATTTTTTGGGATTTACCTTACTGGAAATGTTTGGAAGTTCGACATTGCCTAGATGTAATGCATATTGAAAAAAATGTATGTGATAGTTTGTTGGGCTTATTGTTAGACATCCCTGGAAAAAGTAAAGATGGAGTTAAAGTCCGTAAAGACATGGAAGAAATGGGGATACGTAAAGAGCTTGCCCCTGTTGAGAGAGGCACACGTATTTATCTGCCACCTGCGTGCTATACCATGTCAAAAGCAGAAAAAACAAGTTTTTGTCAATGTTTACACGATATTAAGGTTCCTTCCAGTTATTCTGCAAACATTAAAAGATTGGTGTCAATGAAAGACTGTAAATTGCTTGGTATGAAGTCTCATGATTGTCATGTTTTGATGACACATATGATTCCTATTGCAATTCGTGGACTATTACCAGAGAACATCCGACATACAATTACAAAACTCTGTTTGTTTTTTAACATGATCCACTCAAAGGTGATTGATCCTGAATCCTTGGATGAATGGCAAACGGAAATTATCGAGACCCTTTGTGAACTAGAGATGTACTTTCCACCGTCCTTTTTTGATGTGATGGTTCACTTAGTAATCCATATTACTAGAGAAATCAAGGCTTGTGGTCCTGTATTTCTACGTTACATGTACCCTTTTGAAAGATTTATGGGTTTCTTAAAGGGCTATGTAAGAAACCGTAATCGACCTGAGGGCAGTATTGTTGAAGGCTATTCTTCCGAAGAGGTGACTGAGTTCTGCACAGGTAATAGATCGTAACTTTTATTATAATATACGTTAGTTTTGTAAAGATTAATTTACAACATAATAATTAATCTATTTTCAGGTTATCTCGAAGGTGCCAAAAGTATTGTGTAACATCCCAAATCCAAGATGAATATTCTAACCGAAACTCCCGAGGGTCGAATTACTAAGTTGTTATTTAATGAGAATATTTTAAAATGACGGATGATTAACTTAAAAAATATAAGTTAATCTTAAGTCGGGTCGGTTGTGTTATCTCCCAAATTAGTTTTTGGGGTTAATATTGTTAAAGATAATGTAGTAGATGAGACTTTGACCCAAAATAATTAACATCTAAAGTGGAGGGGCTTATGTTGTATTTGTTCAAAGAAAAATTATGTGGAAGGGGTCAAATATGTAAAAATCGAAATTTTAGATATGAAAGGGGGTGGGGGTCGTGATTTTTGGTCAGAGAACAAGAAACCCTTGTGTTCTTGTGAAGTATGGCGACCAAGACCCAAATCCAAGCCAAATCAAAGCTAAAATCCGAAATTTGAGGCTTTGCATGACTCAAATCTTCAATGGGTGGATTGTTATGAGTTAGAATCACCAAGTAGCCTTCAAGGTAAGAAAACCTAACTCACCTTTATGTCTAAAATTCGTAACCCACTTTTGGGGTTATGAGAAAAGTTGATTAAAACATCAAATTGGTGGTTTTGTAGTGTTATTTGATCATGACTATAGCTATATTAATGATAGTTGTGATGAAATTCCATAAACATGAGGTTGTATGTGAATTTCAAACATGATTAGTGAAGATATGAAATACTAGTTGAAGTATGTGATTAAAGTAGTTGAATGTAGATGAGAAAGATGAACTTTCACTATATTAAATAAAAGTTTTAATTTGTGATGAAGTAATTTGGATGATGAGTTGAAAGTATGCTTAAATGGGTTATACCCTTGGCTAGATAAGTTGTAAATTTTGTGTAAAAATTGCATGCACACCAAGTGTTTGATGAAATGCCTAAGTGAATTTAGATACTTGAATTCATGGTTAAATGTGGTGTAAACACTATATATAATCATGATAATTGAATGGGCATAATTATGATTTGCCAAGTATGTTTAACAAGTGAATTTGATGCATAAAGTTGTGAAATGGTGGGTTATGGTTAATAAGCATAACCCATGTAGTATTGAGTGCATAACTAATGGTACATGTAATATGTATGTGTTAAATGTTGTTGAATATGTTGGTAATCATGTGTACACTAATGGAATTAGAAATCCTATGTTATATGTATGAATATGAGCTTAATAGGATGGTTTAGTTTTTGGATAGTTTGACTTTTAGAAGTCAAACGCCTAAAAATGAAGAAATTGACTTATATGGGAATTGACCCATAGTGTATAATAACCATGTTGTGAAATGGCTAACTAGTCATCTTATGAGTGTAGAACATGGTAATGTTGATTGTTGATAAGCTAGATGGGAAGCTCGGAAACAAATGGGTCAAATGGAGAAAATGGCGACAAAGGCTCAAGTCAACTTTCAAGTAAGTATATCTTACACCATAGTTAGAGGATTACATGTTGTATGCCTAATATGACGTACTCATGTAATTATACGATAAAAATGTAGGTGCTAAGAAAGTAAATGTTGGATATAAAGTACATGTGGGTGTTTAATAATATGCTAAGTCTAAATATGAAAATTAGACATATGAGCATTTTATTTATGTTGAAATTATAAGATGTGATTGCAAAATGATTCTAAAGTCGTATTAGTTGAAGTGGATATTCCAACGATAGCAATTCTATATATTGAGTCGTTTTAATGATGTTGACGTGTGATACAGTAAGGGAATTACCCAAGTTGTAGGTTGAACTAATTACACAAATGACACTAGCAAATGGTGTCCATTGTGAAAAGGGAAGTGAAGGTATGGACTCATCGCTCTTGTTGCTATGTGCATAATCAAGGTATGTGATAAACTATGTTAATGGAGAAGTTGTCTAAATTGTTATAACTAGCACGAATTGTTTATGATTGAAATGCTAGTAAAATAACCGTAAGGTAAGTTGCAAGTTGGAGTTGTCAAATAAAAGAGTGGAATTGATGGGATTTTATGTATGAAAGTATGCTAACTAATAAAGGATGGAAATCTCAAAGTTTGTGGATACTTAGTTGTCCTTGCAAAGTGTCAATCATCTAAACGGGTCAACGGGTTGAAATATGGGGCAATGTTAAACTGATTATATTAGTGGTGGATTGATCTATTATGATGGATTAATATGTCTAAAAAAGTGGTTGCAGGTGAGTTGAAGGTACCCGGTTGTGCGGTGTATAAACCGGAAATCTGGAAAATAACTCAAAAACAGTGTAAAAACTGGCTAAGTATAGGATGCAGGTCAAAACGGACAGAATGTCGAAACGGCCGTTTCAGAATCCTGCACGGCCGTTTTGAGCTGCTGTTAGCAGTTTTTGTGATTTCGTTTTATATAGTTGTTGGTTACGTTTTGACCACTCGGGTCTAATTGAATGCTTAAAAATCATAAACACTAACATGTTGTCGGTGTTTATGGTAGGTCATGAATAGGAACTGGACGGGATGCGATTAAGCTAAGGTAAACGTCATGAATAAGATTACAGATGCGATCAAGGCAATGTGAAGGACTGTACACGTGGAAGGATGACATAGAAGCTAAACTTTTTCATGACGTTATTGTCGGATCTTGATCTGAAGCAAATAAAGTGAAATTTCAGGTCTCCGAATTGGATTGTACGTAAGAAGTGGTGGTTAGATCACTCTTTATACTAGTGATCAAACCATACACTAGAATTTAAGTTGAGTTGTTTTGAGTTAAATGGGTACATCAAGTGGGTGTACGTGTTGGTTTTAAATTAACCATTGGACTATTTTCGGTTGTGGGATCACTTGTAAAGCAAGTGATTAAGTCATGATTTTCAAAAGTTGAGTTGTACTAGTTTTGTTGAAAAGTCTATGTACAAGTTGGTTTTTAAATCAATAGTTGCATTCCAATAAGTTAAGTTGTGGTCTTTTCTTTAAAAAAAAACGGGACCTATTTTCCGCTGCAAACTATCCCAATTGGGTGATTTTGTTCGAGGGTGTTACAAGTTGGTATCAGAGCCTGAGTTTGAGAGATTTAAGTACACGTGGGAAGTGTGCTTGGACTCAAACTACAGTGCTCTCGGTAATAGTTGAACGTACAATCCAAGACTTGATCAAGACCATAAAGGCAAGTGTTGAGCTTATATATTGTTTATGTTGATTTGAGGAGGTTTCAATAGTAAACTCCATAATAGTGGCCTCACTCGTCAAGAATGTGGAAGATGACGTGGTTCTAAATTAAAGACTGGGGAGGCACTTACATGGGTTGAGATGTAACCGGTTCAACCACAAGATGGATTTATTGAAAGTGGGAAATGGGTGACTGAGAAACATCTGAGCAGTCAAAGGTTAGTGCTTATGTTAAAAATTTTATGAATGTTGATTGCTATCTAACTATTGAAGCAATCACATATATAAGCATAGTTGTATAGCTGGATATATGCTATTAATCGGAAGTCTATCTTCCAGTTGTGATAAATATGACAACTTGAATGTCGTTAATAACTAAATATGTTGTCAAAGAAGGTGTTAATGTTAAGCATGAACTAAATTTTTGCCCAAGATGCGTGTGGTGAGAATGAGAAGTCATGTGTATAGCATGTGGACTAATGCACTTCGCGGGTGCATTAGTGAACATGCGGTGCTACTGAATTCTTATGATTACCACTATCAAATCGAAGGTAAACGAGAGTAAGGGAGTGTGGTGGAGTATGTGAAATGTGATTTCAAGTTGCACGATAAATCACTAGCTAGTTGTAGAAAGGTATTGTGTGCCAAATGAGTGAAATGTGATTTCGAGTTGAATGAGAAATCACTAGTTGTAAAATGACACGGTGTGTCGAACGAAGATAAAGTGATTCTAGTTAAAACAATAAATCACTAAGTTGTTTAATATGTTGAAAAGTCAAAAATGGAATGGCAATTATCCATTAGCTAAGGACATTGTCGTAGATACATGTAAAGTTGAAAAAGATGTTGAATACTCTACTTGTTATAGCAAGTAGAGTAAAAGTTGAAAAAGATGTTGAATGCTCTACTTGTTATAGCAAGTAGAGTAAGAGTTGAAAAAGATGTTGAATACTCTACTTGTTATAGCAAGTAGAGTAAAAGTTGAAAAAGATGTTGAATGCTCTACTTGTTATAGCAAGTAGAGTAAGAGTTGAAAAAGATGTTGAATGCTCTACTTGTTATAGCAAGTAGAGTAAGAGGTGAAAAAGATGTTGAATGCTCTACTTGTTATAGCAAGTAGAGTAAGAGTTGAAAAAGATGTTGAATACTGTACTTGTTATAGCAAGTAGAGTAAGAGGTGAAAAAGATGTTGAATGCTCTACTTGTCATAGCAAGTAGAGTAAAAGTTGAAAAAGTTGACGAATGCTCTACTTGTTATAGCAAGTAGAGTAAAAGTTGTTGAATGCTCTACTTGTCATAGCAAGTAGAGTAAAAGAAAGAAAAAAAAAGATGTTGAATGCTCTACTTGTCATAGCAAGTAGAGTAAAAGTTAATAAAAGTTGATGAATGCTCTACTTGTCATAGCAAGTAGAGTAAAAGTCAAAAAAAAAAATTTGTTGAATGATCTACTTGCTATGTCATAGCAAGTAGAGTAAACGTAAAAAAAAAAATTATGGGATGCTCTACTTTTCATAGCAAGTAGAGTAAAAGTTGGAAAATGTTGTTGAATGCTCTACTTACCATAACAAGTAGAGTAGAAGTTGAAAAAGGTTGTTGAAGGCTCTAATTGCAATAGCAAGTAGAGTAAAAGATGAAAAAAAAAGTTGTCTAATGCTCTACTAGGAATAACCAGTAGAGTAAATGTTGAAATTGTGGAAAGTCTTACTTGTAACAACAAGTAGGGTGTGTGTTGAATTGTTGAATTTGTTGAATGTGGTAGAAAGTCTTACTTGAGATAATTAAGCAGAATAAATAATGGTATATGTAAATGTTGAAAATTATTGAGAAATTCTATTTTGTTTTAGCAAAATAGGATAAGTATGTCAAAATGTTGAAAATATTGAGAAATTCTATTTTGAGTTAAGAAGATAGAATAAGTATGTTAAACGATAAAATTGTTGAGAAATTCTATTTTGTGCTAACAAGATAGAATGAGTATCTTGAAAATTGAAAATGATGAAAACTCTGTTTTGTGTAACAAGATAGAATGAATATGTTGGATGTTGAAAATGTCAAGAAATTCTATTTTGTGTGAACAAGATGGAATAAGAATGTTGAATGCTAATCTGTTGGAAAATTCTATTTTTTCTTGTCAATAAAATAGAATAAGAATGCTAGATGTTGAATTTGTTGAGAAATTTTTTTATTTTTTTGTTAATAAGATAGAATAAGTATGCTAAATGTTGAAATTGTTGAAGAATTCTATTTTTGTGTTAACAAGATAGGATAAATACGTTGAGTGTTGAAGATGCCGGGAAGTTCTTTTACTTGTTAGTGATATAGAATGAGTATATAGATTGTTGAAATGGTGGAAAATTTCACCTTGGTGATAAAAAGAAAAAAAAGGACAAGTATGTTAAAAGTTGTCGTTTTGGAAAGTTCTATTTGGTGTTAGCAAATAGAATTAAAAGACCAAATGTTGAGACGTGGATAGATTCTATCTTGTATTAACAAGTAGAATACATATGATAAATGTTAAAATTTTGAAAATCTTACCTTGTGTAAACAAGTAGTATAAACAATTTGACTTTTAAAAGTCAAAGTAGAATTCAAGTTTGAGAATGAGTCATGTAATGGATAATGTGAAAGAACGATGCTATGATGTGGAATAAATTTTTAGTCGAATGACGGACTAATAATATGAAGTGTTGACTCCTAGCAAGCTAGGTAAGAAGCAATGACGCTATCGGGTCAACCAAGTTGAAAGTTGAATGCAAATAAGGTGGATAAGGTATGTAAAATACACATTCATTCTAAGTAGATAATGTGATTTTCCCTTATATATTGAACAAGACATGGGTAACATGATATACCCATAGGGCAGTAAGGGTGTTGTGGTTGAGAGCTCACAAGAGTGCAGTTTATGAAACCACACTAAAACCAAGTTGTTTGCATAACCTTTCTTTTGGCATGTACTTTAAGAAGGGAATATATTCCTTCATGGGATGGGCCATTGGGTAAGGATGACAAGTGGAATAGTTTGGCTAATGAGGTTTCGAGGACGAAACCCTCTTTAAGGGGGATAGAGTTGTAACATCCCAAATCCAAGATGAATATTCTAACCGAAACTCCCGAGGGTCGAATTACTAAGTTGTTATTTAATGAGAATATTTTAAAATGACGGATGATTAACTTAAAAAATATAAGTTAATCTTAAGTCGGGTCGGTTGTGTTATCTCCCAAATTAGTTTTTGGGGTTAATATTGTTAAAGATAATGTAGTAGATGAGACTTTGACCCAAAATAATTAACATCTAAAGTGGAGGGGCTTATGTTGTATTTGTTCAAAGAAAAATTATGTGGAAGGGGTCAAATATGTAAAAATCGAAATTTTAGATATGAAAGGGGGTGGGGGTCGTGATTTTTGGTCAGAGAACAAGAAACCCTTGTGTTCTTGTGAAGTATGGCGACCAAGACCCAAATCCAAGCCAAATCAAAGCTAAAATCCGAAATTTGAGGCTTTGCATGACTCAAATCTTCAATGGGTGGATTGTTATGAGTTAGAATCACCAAGTAGCCTTCAAGGTAAGAAAACCTAACTCACTTTTATGTCTAAAATTCGTAACCCACTTTTGGGGTTATGAGAAAAGTTGATTAAAACATCAAATTGGTGGTTTTGTAGTGTTATTTGATCATGACTATAGCTATATTAATGATAGTTGTGATGAAATTCCATAAACATGAGGTTGTATGTGAATTTCAAACATGATTAGTGAAGATATGAAATACTAGTTGAAGTATGTGATTAAAGTAGTTGAATGTAGATGAGAAAGATGAACTTTCACTATATTAAATGAAAGTTTTAATTTGTGATGAAGTAATTTGGATGATGAGTTGAAAGTATGCTTAAATGGGTTATACCCTTGGCTAGATAAGTTGTAAATTTTGTGTAAAAATTGCATGCACACCAAGTGTTTGATGAAATGCCTAAGTGAATTTAGATACTTGAATTCATGGTTAAATGTGGTGTAAACACTATATATAATCATGATAATTGAATGGGCATAATTATGATTTGCCAAGTATGTTTAACAAGTGAATTTGATGCATAAAGTTGTGAAATGGTGGGTTATGGTTAATAAGCATAACCCATGTAGTATTGAGTGCATAACTAATGGTACATGTAATATGTATGTGTTAAATGTTGTTGAATATGTTGGTAATCATGTGTACACTTATGGAATTAGAAATCCTATGTTATATGCATGAATATGTGCTTAATAGGATGGTTTAGTTTTTGGATAGTTTGACTTTTAGAAGTCAAACGCCTAAAAATGAAGAAATTGACTTATATGGGAATTGACCCATAGTGTATAATAACCATGTTGTGAAATGGCTAACTAGTCATCTTATGAGTGTAGAACATGGTAATGTTGATTGTTGATAAGCTAGATGGGAAGCTCGGAAACAAATGGGTCAAATGGAGAAAATGGCGACAAAGGCTCAAGTCAACTTTCAAGTAAGTATATCTTACACCATAGTTAGAGGATTACATGTTGTATGCCTAATATGACGTACTCATGTAATTATACGATGAAAATGTAGGTGCTAAGAAAGTAAAGGTTGGATATAAAGTACATGTGGGTGTTTAATAATATGCTAAGTCTAAATATGAAAATTAGACATATGAGCATTTTATTTATGTTGAAATTATAAGATGTGATTGCAAAATGATTCTAAAGTCGTGTTAGTTGAAGTGGATATTCCAACGATAGCAATTCTATATATTGAGTCGTTTTAATGATGTTGACGTGTGATACAGTAAGGGAATTACCCAAGTTGTAGGTTGAACTAATTACACAAATGACACTAGCAAATGGTGTCCATTGTGAAAAGGGAAGTGAAGGTATGGACTCATCGCTCTTGTTGCTATGTGCATAATCAAGGTATGTGATAAACTATGTTAATGGAGAAGTTGTCTAAATTGTTATAACTAGCACGAATTGTTTATGATTGAAATGCTAGTAAAATAACCGTAAGGTAAGTTGCAAGTTGGAGTTGTCAAATAAAAGAGTGGAATTGATGGGATTTTATGTATGAAAGTATGCTAACTAATAAAGGATGGAAATCTCAAAGTTTGTGGACACTTAGTTGTCCTTGCAAAGTGTCAATCATCTAAACGGGTCAACGGGTTGAAATATGGGGCAATGTTAAACTGATTATATTAGTGGTGGATTGATCTATTATGATGGATTAATATGTCTAAAAAAAAGTGGTTGCAGGTGAGTTGGAAGGTACCCGGGTTGATCCCGAACCTTGGTTGCGGTGTATAAACCGGAAATCTGGAAAATAACTCAAAAACAGTGTAAAAACTGGCTAAGTATAGGATGCAGGTCAAAACGGACAGAATGTCGAAACGGCCGTTTCAGAATCCTGCACGGCCGTTTTGAGCTGCTGTTAGCAGTTTTTGTGATTTCTTTTTATATAGTTGTTGGTTACGTTTTGACCACTCGGGTCTAATTGAATGCTTAAAAATCATAAACACTAACATGTTGTCGGTGTTTATGGTAGGTCATGAATAGGAACTGGACGGGATGCGATTAAGCTAAGGTAAACGTCATGAATAAGATTACAGATGCGATCAAGGCAATGTGAAGGACTGTACACGTGGAAGGATGACATAGAAGCTTAACTTTTTCATGACGTTATTGTCGGGTCTTGATCTGAAGCAAATAAAGTGAAATTTCAGGTCTCCGAATTGGATTGTACGTAAGAAGTGGTGGTTAGATCACTCTTTATACTAGTGATCAAACCATACACTAGAATTTAAGTTGAGTTGTTTTGAGTTAAATGGGTACATCAAGTGGGTGTACGTGTTGGTTTTAAATTAACCATTGGACTATTTTCGGTTGTGGGATCACTTGTGAAAGCAAGTGATTAAGTCATGATTTTCAAAAGTTGAGTTGTACTAGTTTTGTTGAAAAGTCTATGTACAAGTTGGTTTTTAAATCAATAGTTGCATTCCAATAAGTTAAGTTGTGGTCTTTTCTTTAAAAAAAAAACGGGACCTATTTTCCGCTGCAAACTATCCCAATTGGGTGATTTTGTTCGAGGGTGTTACATATTGGTGTTCCTATAGCTCGTCATTCGGGTCGACTTGCAGGTGTTGGAGTAGTTGGTGCCAAATTAATCGTCCCAAGTCAAGACAATCTACAACTTGCACATTTTGTTGTGTTGCAACACATGACATGTCTGGCTCCGTATGTTAGAGAACACATGGAAATACTACGGTTGACACATTTACAGAAGTCAGAGATATGGTATCAAAAGAAACATAACGAGGAATTTTCTGAATGGATGAAGAATAAGGTTTCAGAAACACATGGCCAACCAAATGTGGATGAAACTGTAGAGAAGTTGGGAAATGGGCCAGATTTTAGAGTAAAATCCTACCAAGGGTATGATATCAATGGTTATACATTTTACACCAAAAATCAAGATGATAAAAGTGTTATGCAAAATAGCGGAGTTACACTAATAGCCTCAGCTTTAGAATTCCATGGAATGGATCATAATGCAAGATTAAAAGTCGCCAAAGACTCATATTATGGTGTTATAGAAGAAATTTGGGAGTTAAATTATCATTCATTCACTATACCTCTCTTTAAATGTAAGTGGGTCAATAACCGTTCGGGTGTTAAAGTTGATGAACATGGTTTCACACTTGTTGACCTGGCAACAAATGGGTATAAATCAGAACCATTCATTCTTGCAAGTCAAGCCACTCAGGTGTTTTTTGTCAAAGATCCGAGCAAACCAAGATACCACATAGTATTGCAAGGTAAACGACGTATTCTTGGTGTTGATCATGTTGTTGATGAGGATGAATACAACCAGTTTGATGAGTTACCACCATTTTCTGTCCATATTCAACCGTTAAATGTCCGTGGAACTGATGGTACCACATACTTACGATCCGACCACAACGAAGGAATATATATTGATAAAACAAGCTGAGTGAAATAATCAAGGTTGATATAACATCCCTAATATATACATAAATATATACATATATATATATTTATACATATATGTAAATCGAGTTATTAATATGACCCTTTTATTTTTTTTGCAGGAATGATCGAAAACCAATAAAAGAGATAAAGATCGAGCAGACTTTAGAATTTATTTATTTGTAATTTTTTTTTAAAAACGATACATTTATTTATGAGTATTGATATTATATGTCTGTGTTTCGTTATTAGCTTTTTGCATAATAAAAATCTTACTTTAAATCCAGATACATAAACGATATATTTTTTTCTGTAATTAGCTTTATCAATAATCAATTAGAAAAATATTATTAATAAACCTAAAAATTGGAGTGCTTTACGATTCCCGCCGGCGCCACCCCTCCCCAATTTTTTTTTTTCAGGTTGCCCTAATCTTCGCAGACACTAAGTACGACGGTTTCACCGAACTCACGAGTATTCTTTCAATTCGTTCCCAATCGAAGTCCCTGCTCAAGATCGATTTCACAATTTGTCTGCGCGCTGCCATCAAATGCCTTAATCGAAGTCCATCTCAGGTTTCTTGGTGTTCAGGTTTGATTGTATCGTTTCGATCTCTTGTTGGGGTTCGATTCCAGGTTCTTTTTTTTAGAGTTTTTTTTTCTCAATTGTTTTGTACCCTAGGGTTTTTCCATAAGTCGCTGCTAAATTGGTTCACATTGGTAGCCGCAGATTGTTGTTTAAAGTTGTGTGTGTTTTTGTTGCAATCTTATGTTTGGAATAGGATGAGTGACATCAGTTAAATTAAGATTAGTGACACCAGTTTAATAGGATGAGCTAAAAGACTACAACAAATTATAAAAGTTTTGTAATGAATTGATGACCTCACAGATCTAAACGAAAACAAAATTGGTAGTGATAAACATCAGTTACATTAAGATGATCTAAGTAGAGGTTCTCACATAGTTTTTGAAATGTGTATTCTGTGTAAGTTATACAAAATGCTGCCACAATGTAGTTATAACACTTAGATTGGCAGGTCTATTAGGTTGCAAGAGAAACCAAGTTAAAGCATAATTATAGAAACATTGTGATCTTAGTGTAAACAAGTTTGCAGGGTCTCTTAAATGCGGGTCGTTCAATATATTTCGAAATTGTTCAGTTAAAGCATAGTAGCAGGCATCTATTGAAGAAAATTGTTAGCATTTAACCTTGTCTGTATATATCCAATTAAGATTGCCCATATATACTATCATTATAGATTAAGAGGAAATATACATATAACATCAAATATGTACAACTTTTAGATTAGCTATTGTCACTATCTCAGTTCATAGAGATCTTAGGCTTAGTAGAATAGTAAGTAATGTGAGTATGTGAAGACTTCACAATTGTATATTTATATAATATTTGATTTATTTAGGATCAAGTTTACACTTCTGTTCAGTTAAAATGGACAAAAAGGGCAAGCGAGGAGTTGGGATATGTAAGAAGAAGTTTAAAGATCCCGGCAAATTTACAATTGAATTCGATTCAAATGGGAGAGCGATCGGAAAAAATAAAGATTTTTTTATGTCATGGGTTGGTGTAGAGTTTAGAAAAGGGATTCCATATCACAAAGTAGCCAGAGATATTGACAAAAAACTATATGATAATATATGGGAGTCTCTTAAGGTAATTTATTTTTTTCTTCTAATTTTAAAATTGTTACTTTTATGTTAAATGTAATGTTTTTTTTCTTCCAAACATGTAGGTAACATTTAAGATACCAAACGATAATGCGAAGAAGACTATTTTGACACAAGGCAAAGCCATAATGAGAAACTTTCGATGTTCACTTGTTAAGCATTACGCTAAAAAGAACAAGTCTCCATTTGAAGAGTACCATTATCTAAACAAGACACATTGGAATTCTTTTGTTGAAACCGCTTTATCCGAAGACTATGAGGTACTTATGGTTTAATTTTCTTTTCTATCCGAAGCTCTTTTTCCATCAAATTAACTCATCATAGGCTATATATTCGATAACATGGGGATCCTTCAACCGTTTTAACTGAGTTAAAGTGTGTGAGTGTGTGAAAAGGTGTATAGGCTCTCAGCATTCCATAATTCTAATTGAATATTTGAAATTGTGACCCAATTAGGAAGAGATTTAGGCTTAACTTTTTCAACTGTTATACCCATTCCAGTTTCACTTTTGAACTTAAGATAGAAAATACCACTACCACTAGTTGTTGCTTCCTCTATTCTATAATAATGGTACAAATAGTATTTGCTGGTGCGTTCTTTAATTTAATTAATACTAATATTTTTTTAATAATTTCTGAAGGTTAAAAGTAAAAAGGCAAAGCTTAGTGCAAGTCAAAACACCACACCTTCCACTACAGGACGAATAGGACTTGTAGGATTGATGGACTCATGGGAAGATAGATGGAGACAACTTGTGTCAAGCTATCCGTGTCTATCTAATATTAAATCTAAGGAATCAAAAATACATTTTGTGAGCAAAGCGAAAAAAAATCCAGTCACAAATTTATTTGAACTTGGACCTAATATGTTATCGAAGCCGGAGACGAAGAAAGATGGTACTGATAATCAAAGTGGAAAAGATGTAGTTTCTGAAGTAGATGGGAAGAAACGTAAGCGCGGAGGGCGTAAACGTTTAGAGGCAGAGAGATCGAGAAAGGAGAGAGACGTCATTGAGCAAGATCAAAATCAGGTTATTGCATCGGCCGAGGTGAGCCTAGAGAGACATGACTCTAGTTGTGCGCCCCATATAGAAATCGAGGTAGTACGTTTAAAAGTTTACTTTCTATCTCTTTTTAAATAAATTTGTTTACTAAAGGTGTTGTGTTTGCAGTCAATCAGTACATGTTACCTTATATGGCCATTCAAAGATAGTAGTCCCAATTTGATTGTAGCTAGGGGACGGGTGTATCCTACATCTCAGAGGACTTTACATGGTCGTACGATAGCTGATGGTTTCGTGAAAGTACAAGTAGATGATGTAAACCAAGAATATAGAAGTTATCAAGTCCCACCTGAGACAGAGACCGATGAGTTAAATAAATTGAGAGATGCACAAGGTCAATGTATTCAGTGGCCAGAGAACGATGAGTTAAATAAATTGGGAGATGCACAAGGTCAATTTATTCAGTGGCCGAGAAACTATATAAAGGTATATTTTATATAAAATATAATTGTATATTATTATATTTGCTGTTTTACTAATATCTTCTAATAATATACAGATTTTGAATGATGATTCTTCAGAGCATTCTAATATTGCCCAACGGCAAAGTGTATCTTTGTCTGCTTCTCAATCTCTCTGTAGTGTTAATGCAGAATCGTCTCGACATTCTTCGAGTCCAGTTTATAGGCCACAGGTAGTTCATAATATATATATTTTACATTTTATATTTAGTTATGTAATATGTTTTTTGTCAACGTAGTTTGAGAAAACATATCCATGTCAAGATCCACAACTGATGCCTTTAGAAGATGAAAGATTCACTTCTCAACAGCCTGACATGACTTTTTTTAATCTGGTACATGACTTTTTTTAATCTGGTAATCATTTTTTTCTAATATACACACATATATATATATGTGTGTGTGTGTGTATGCATATGTACTTATAATAAATTGGTGTATTATTTTTTTTGTTAATAATATTATATATAATTGCAGCTAAACGAGTCGTATCCGTTACAATCTAATCATGTTGATCAAAATCCTGACAAGCTTGATTCTTCTTCTGATGCTAATGCTGTTATCGAGCCTATTATAAAAAATGAAAAAATTGCTAGTCTTTTGACTAAGCTAAAGAAAAGGGAGAATTCTGGAAATATATATAGATTAGCGGAAAAATTGGCGTGTCTAGCTAATGAAACTCCCATAATACAAGTGAAGTCGCCGCTGGGGATGTATAACGAAGTAATTACCGAGAATGTTGAAATACAAGCGTTACTACGAGTATGTCTCAACAAAGAGGTGGATGTCAACATTTTCGCTTGGCTTGCAACGTAAGTTCGAATATTTTGTTTAACTATTCCATGGTAATATTTGTTTTTAGTGTGATTAACCTAATCATATTTCTTTTTAAATATAGGTATTTATATACTTTTGGGGAAGATCATGGTATTGGTCACACGGCATATTTTAATCCTCGGTATATTGAACTTCGTATGTGCAACATCACTAGGGATACCGTCATAAAACACATTCAAAGTGTTATGAAACTTCACAAGGATAAGCAAGAATTTATCGCACCGTATTTAGCAGGGTATGGCAATCTTTTTTCTACGTATAATGTGTTTTTATTTATTTCATTTGTATTCATACTTAAATATTATTTTTCTTTAAAATCTTCATTTATGTAGAAATCATTGGTCCTTAATTTTGATAACTCGTTACCGAAACAAGCATTATTTTGGATCAATTATCGACTCGATTAGTGGAAGAAAAGATGCAAAGAGTTACATGATCACAGAATTAATTGAAGAGGCTATTGGAGAGACGATACCGTGGGAGATGGTTAAGGTAAGTTTTTATTAGTTGTTTTTAGTAATTTGTTTATTTTGCATTTTAATTATTATTTTATTGTTATATCTATATGTAGTGTTATCAAGAAAATGGTACGGGGTTATGTGGACATTATGTATTGAAGGCCATGTTTGAATTTGTAGTTGAATGGCGTGAACGTCTTGTAAGTATACTTTTACATATTTATAATTTTTTTATGTTAAACTAGCTATAATATATATTGAATTATGATGTCAATGATTTATATACTTATCCTTTTTAGATGATGAACAATTCTGCGGCTCTTACTCAAGATAAGATTGACACGGTGGTAGCTTATGTGTTACGCGGAATTTTGGATGAGGTTGAGATATGAATGAACTACCTAGTAGAGGCTAGAGTTAGATTAGACTGTTTTTTGTGTATACATTTGGTATCTTGTTTGATATATAATATTGTTTTGAGTATTGGTGTTAAAATGTTCTATTTGATTTTGACCATATGGGTCTTTTGCATCTCTTCTCCTTTGTTTATGTTCTAGCTGGTAATACAATTGTAGTGGATGTATGCTTTCTGTTGCATAATTTGTAATTGTATAGCACCAAAAGAAATAGCAGGGAAAACTGGAGGGCCAAAAGAAAATGCAGCCCTGTTTTTTTTGTTTAACAAAAGCGCTGTTTATACATCCAAATTAAGCGCTGTATATGGGTGACAAATTTGTTTAACAAAAAACGTTGTATATGCATCCAAATTAAGCGCTGTATATGGGTGACAACAGGCGCTGTTTTTGGTTTTTGTAAAGCGCTGTTTTTGGTTTACACATTAAATTGTAACTTGTTACACATGTAACAAGCTTACATATGTAATTGTCACATGTGACTAACATACAAAATCTGCATTTATGCAAACTTTTACACCTGCACCTTGTAACATATGTAACCAGAATACATATGTAACATGTGTATTCTTGTTACATATGTAACTTGGTTCACATGTAAAAGCTGCATTTCTCACACAGTAAACTGTAACGCGTTACATATGTATATTGTCACACATGTAACTTGTTTAAGAAACAAATGTAACAAAATTAAACATGTAACTTTGTTTTATAGATAAAACTGTTAACTTGTTACATATGTAACTTGGTGGACATGATCTTCAACGAGTTTTACATTTCTTTTCACATTATTTGGTAACACATGTAAAGTATCAAATGTAACAAAATTACACCTGTAACTTGGTTACACATATGTAACTTGTAACATATGTAACCAGAATACACATGTAACTTTGTTTTACATGTAATATTGTAACTTGTTACAGTTTTACACATGTAACATGTGTTGCTAGTTACATATGTATCTTGGTTCACATGTAAAAGCTGCATTGTAACTTGTTACACACATAACTTGTTACATGTGTAACTTGTAACATGTGTTAGTTGTTACATTTTGTATCTTGGTTCACATGTATCTTGTACATTTCAAAGATACATGTAGCTATTGTTGCACATGTATCTTGTAACACATGTAACTTGTTTTACACATTACACTGTAAATTGTTTCATGTGTAACTTTGTAACACGTTTTACTTGTTACATGTGTAAGTTGATTCACATGTAACATCTCCAACGAGCTTTACATTCCTTTCACATTTAAACCGTAGCTTTGTTACACATGTAACAAAATTACACATGTAACTTTGTTTTACACATTAAACTGTAACAACATATGTACCTGTCACATGTAAATTTACATGTATAACAAGCTTACATAGTACTTGTCACATGTGACTTGTTGCCAAATTACACATGTAACTTGTTTGTAGACATTAAACTGTAACTTGTTACACTTAACTTGTATTATTGTTACATGTGTAACTTGGTTAAACATGTACTAGCTTGTAAAATGTGGAACCAATTCACATGTAACATTTTTACACATGTAACCTGTAACAAATGTAACCAAATTACACATGTAACATATAACATGTTTAGTTGGTTCTCCTATTACACATTTTATCACATATAACTTGTAACCTATCCAAATTACACATGGTACTTGTTTACACATGTAAGATTAAACACATGTATCTCGATACTAGCACATGTAATTACCATGTGCAACCTGTGACTTTTAACATGGATATTTTTGTCACATGTTTTTTCTATCACAAGTAACTTGTATTAGGTACAACGTAACAATCACTTATTATAATATAAAGTTAAACATAATAGATATCCTGAAATATATTTCAAAATTAGGAATTAAATCCCTTCAGGATACAACGGGTGGTGCATTAAATATTGTTTACAGATGTTACACATCCAAACTTACCCAAAATGATGTTACATACATAACATTTCATACCTGAAAATGTTAATTGTATGTAACAAAACCCAAAAGACGCTACCAAACACTAAACTATTACCTAATAATAAACCCTACAACAATACATAATATTAAGAAAACAAACAACCATCTTCCAAATCGCCGCAAAAGCTTTACTCGGTCTCCGATTCAACTGTTTCACCTTCATCGGCAACAACATTCTTATTCTTCTTTTGCAGTTTCTTGAATCATGATCAGTCACATAAAGTTTGCAAGTTCGGCACAAACGGGCTGCCTTTGGAGGTGTTTGGGAAACTCTCTTTCCCGGCCCCGAGATGCGGCGTTTTTTCCTGCAGCCTTTCGTCCTTGTACCATTTGGATTGTTAACCACAACTTCTACATCTAGAGGATGTCCAACCAACTCTTCAACAACATCTCCTTCAGAATTCCCCTCAGGAAAAGAACCAACTTCACCCCCTCGCCTAATGTTTTTTTCAGATCCTTTAACTTCAGAGTAAATTCCTCAAGCCCCACTTTATCTAATCTTAAATCATCTACACATGAACTCATCAACTCCATCAACTCCATTTTTAAAACACTTCCATCACTATGGTCAACACCATACCTTCTTTCAACCGAGTATATTTCTCATGGAAGTGCATTTCTAGTCCACCTTTTGTTAATGTAGAATGATGGAATTTCATTGACCCGGTTTACTTGATAAACATAAAATACATGTCGGCATACATACCCAATCCTCATGTAGCACATGCAGGAAACATTCTACCTTTTTCTCAACAGTATCATAACGAACCTAAAAGAAATTAGACAACAATAGCATCAGCATATAATTATAATATTTGCAACACATGTAACTGATTTTATTTTTACCTATGTAACATATAAATACCAAACAACAAATTTTAGTTCAATATTAAACTTTTCTCACCTCAAATTTATTCACCCCTGAGGTTGCTTGGTTTCTCTGACTCACAGTATACTCATGTATTAATTCAGAATCATTGGTGTTTGATATGAAACAATAATGCATACCCTCTGATATCTCCCTTTGTACCTCAATAAAAACAGAATGGGTGTAACACTCAAAAGCATGCCCCTCAATTGGCACATCTACCTTACCATGGTACGACAGTGAAGATGTTTTAAAATCTGCACAACGTTGCTTGTAACGTTGACTTTCAAGTCTCGTTTCAAAGCAAAGCATAAACTGCACCAATGTATTGGCACTAGTGGAGTTCACCTTGAAAGATGAGTTAGAGCTTTCACAAACAGATGTTGTCCTCAACAAACAAGACATTGGAAGAGACCTGAAATAAGCTGGCACCCAACGTTCCCTAATTCCATACATTTCAGACAGCCAATCATTGTCCTTTAAGGAAAATCTCTCAATCAGCTCAGCCCACCTTCTTTCAAAACTTGTTGTCTTCATGTAAACACTCCACACAAGCCGATGAATTCTCGAACGGAGATCGGTATTTTACAAAACATCTCCTGCAATTTGTGAAACAATATGTTTTTATAATTATTTCTTACTAACACATGTAGCACATTATATAATCATTATAATGGTTATTTTACGTATGTAACAAACATAGGTAACATATGTTACATCTTTACCTTTGCTGGTAATTTCTTCATTATGTGCCACATGCAGAGCTTGTGACGCGATTCAGTTAACACATGTAACATAGCTTGCCTCATTGATCGGTCGTGGTCTGGTAGCACAAGCTTTGGTTGTTTCTTATGTGCTTTGAGAAAATTTTGGAGCAACCATATGTAAGACTCCCCCGTCTCACTGAACAACAACCCAGCCCTAAAAGTAACACAGTGCTTGTGATTATCAACTCTAGTAAAAGGAACAAAAATCATTCCATATTGTTTGTTTAGTTAGACATAAAATGTGAACAATGTTACATATGTAAGGTCATAATGATTTGTGTTACATATATAGCCAAGAAATTACAAAAACTAAGTAAGAGTAACTAACTTGTTTGTTTGGTAGGTGGCGTCAAACGCCAAAACATCACCAAACGCGTTGTAATTCATTTTTGAAATCTCATCCGCCCAAAAAAGAGATCGCAACTTTCCATCGTTAACAACATAATTAAAGTAGAATTACGGTAGAATTTTTGACCTTTCATGCAAACGGTTAATAACAAGTTGTGTATCCCTATCACCTATAAACATCCTGGTTGTTTTACTAAAATTTTTGAAGTCAAGCGGAGTTCCATGGACATTATGATGGCCCCCCATCATAGACACCATAAATCGATGTGCCTTAAGAGGACCGATGTTGTTTAAGCTCATATTGTGAATAAATCTTTTGTAGAAAAATTCAATTTCCTAGATATTTTTGTCAAATCAGCGTTAAAAGAATCTACCAGTGAATGATTATGCTCCTCAACAAACTTTAAGACACAAACCATGGGGTTTTCAGGGGAAAACTTTACAAATATATGAGCCTTGCAATCGTTACGAATGTAAGTGTTTTGCCTAGAGCTGGTTGAAGCATCAAATTTCTTTTTAAACTGTGGTTTTCCAGCCCTGTTACACCTAAAATATTTCAGTGTAACAAACTCTTTCTCTTTTTTATGTTGAGCAATACGAACAGAGAACCCACGGGCTTTAGCATATTTAGTGTACATCTCAAATGCTTCTAAAACAATAGGAATCATTCTTCCTATAACAGGCTTAACACTTTCATAAACTTTGGGAATCCACGTTTTAGTACCATTTAGAGATACAAAAACATAACATCTTTCATCAGATTCATCTAGATTATACGTTTCTGACAAAAAAAAGTTAACAATACGAAAAACCAGTCAAAATACAACCTTTATACTATAGAACCCTTTACAAAAACGTTATTCCCGCAGGCCATTTGTAACAGATTTCATTAACTAATTAAATGCTTACCTTCATTAAATGAGTGTTGAACATTAACTTCAGAATGATTGTCTTGCTCCACATTATCTTCAGAATCAAGATTTAAGGCAAACTGAGCTCCAGGTGACCCCATCGTCGATACAGTGGAATAGATCTCCATTAATAAAGGAGACAAAGTGGTGTGAGCTTTAAGTGGGTTGTTCTTTTATGGTGGACCTAAATGAGCGGGAAAGGTACATATTGGAAGATGGAGGGAAGATTTGCATTGGGAAAGAAAAAATTGATTTGTTAAAAGATATAGTAGAATGTTGGAAGTTGCTTTTTGTGTTTGACAATCTTTCTCTGCAACAATCTGATTAAGTAATATATGGAAAGAGTACAAGATGAGACATTCATATACTATGGACCAAAATGCCCTTGTCGCCAATGAAGGAAGTGTGCCACATGGATTAATCTTGTCCATTCATCTCAGTTTTCATAGTTTTTCCAACTCAACTTAGTTTTTATAATATCCATCCCCTATATATATATGAGAGAATATATATATAGAGGTATGAAGCTTTTGTAAAAAATATTGATATATATGGGGTGAAAATTTGAAAAGAAAAAAATAATAAATGCTACTAGCCGTTGGTAGTTGGTAGGTGGCAACGGTCGAAAAGAGGCGCTGCGCGCGCTACAAGAAATTGGCATATTTACCCACACATAATTTATCTACACGTGTAAATGTGTTGGTAAATACCTACACATGTTTGTATATGTGTGGGTAATGATAAATGATATCTTTTTATAATGTCCGACACTTAATATATGTGGGTAATGCGTTTTAGCCACACTTAACCTCGGTGAAAAAGTTTCCCCCCAAAAGTGACGATAAAATAAATTTTAAATTACCTACACATGTAGTTAATTTATGATATGTGTAGATAAATTATCTACACATATGTAAAAGACTAAAATATGTGTGTTTAATTAATTATGTTTTACCAATACATAATATCTGTAATTACATATGTAGATAAAATAAGTAATAATTTTTTTAATTGTTTTTTGCAAATGACATGGCATAATATATACCTACATTTATCTAAAAATGTACAATATGTGTGGATATTTGATAAATCTTATCAACACAAAATATATTAATTGAAATGTGTAAATAAAAATAGAACGACATGGAAATAAAATGATGAAATAATATATTTGAAAAAAATTAAGATAATTAGTTACCCACATGTAATTTACCTACACATGTATATGTGTGAGTAAATACCTACAAATGTTTTTATATGTGTGGGTGATGATGGATGCAAGTTTTTATATATGTTGCTAACACATTTTAGCAACACGGTGTTGGAAATTTCCACCCAAAACTTGTTTTCTTTCTTAATAGGTACACTAAAAAATACAATAATGATATTGAAAAAATATTACTAAAGTATGTTAATTAAAATTAGTAGATAAAAATGACATTTAAACAAATAATATAAAAAAACTAAAATAAATTTGGATATAGAAAGGCTGTAGATATATCCACCCATCAAATTGATATATTCACCTATTTCCCACGGCCGTTTCATGTGAAACGACCTCATAACGACAGTTTCAAGCAAAACGACCTCAATACGATTTATGGAAAAGGGGGCCCCCTGAATTTTAAGGTTGTCGTCGTCGCGACACGATACCTCGTTCCGTAGAAATTGGGTTCTCTAGTAAACTCACTGGGTTTCTCTGTAACAACTCTATCGTTCTTCACGATCGCCGGTTCCCTCCATCCCAAGCTAAACATCCGGATTAAATGGATGAGTTCCAACCCCTCGTTCCACCACGTTTTGATCGGTTTAACCTCATTCTAAATTCACGAAATCTTCACGGTTCTATTTCTACTCTCACATGGATCGAGGCTTACTCATTAATCCAGGTACTAATTCCGATCCCCGCTCTTTGTATTTGCTGCTTTATGCTTAAGGTGCTCAAATATAGTTTTTGTGGTTGATAAATTCTAAAATTACAGTGCTATTTTGTTTTAACCTGATAATCTATTGCAATTTGCGAATTCAAAGTCATAGTTGATAGTTTCATGTCATACCTGATTGAAGAATTGAATCAATTTCCTATTTAGATTGGTTCTTTGTATGTATTCCAATGGAGGATGGTCTAATCTCACAAGTCATGACCGACCACTATATGCAAATTGTATCGTTCACAAAACTTTCGCATCTCTCAATCACTATTTGTAAATAGCTATTTTGCAAATTGTGTAGAGCACCAAGGACAACATACACAAGTATATAGATTACCCGTGAGTTACATCCAAATAAGAAACCATATGAGCATGTTGCAATTTAATAAAACTTATAATTAACTGTTTTATAAATCTGCTTTGAACATACCTGATGCAATCAGGTTAGTTAGGTTGTTTCCTTTTTTGTGTGGATTACTAGTAATTTGAATATCATATAACAAATGCTCTTGTGTTGTACATGTTTGTGATTTTAATATCAAGTGTCATTTAATTAAACTGGTTTCTTTTTAATTGATTGAATATGTACATATGTTAACTTTCAAATTCCATTTTTCATTAAAAGTCATCGACTTATCCAAACACTAGAACGAAATGTTTTTTACATTTCAACATATTAGTTTACAGCTGTTATATACTCTGAAGAACATTTATGTAATGCGTTTTTGCATTGTCAACTCCAATTTGTTATGCCATAGATTATTATTTGACAAGCATTATTGCAGCAAAAGATCTTTTTTTAGAGAGTATAATGACAAGAAGCGGTGGGCGAGTTAAACAATGTGGACAACATAGAGACACTGACGCTAATTGTATCGGTATGTGACTGTGTATGTGCCCCCCCCCCCCTCTTTGATCGGTTAAACCTCTCACAAAATCTGAATAATATATGATTTAACAATGTAATTATTTCTAGCTACTGTCCACAATAGAATTTGTTTATTTTACAAGCTGTATATGTATAATTTTAGTCATTCATGAACCTTTTGTAAGGATAAAATATAGGTATAGAATAGTTATTTACTTGATTCTAAGACCGGTCATGATTCTGATGATCCAAATCGTAATGATGATGATGATGACTCTTTTGCGTGATTTTCTTGATAAGTTTTGGTTAGATGTGAGTAACAATCTATTTCATTGTTAAATTTGCTATTATATTATCCGTTGAATTATAAAAGCTTAATTTTTCTTTCTATTTTCAAAGTGCATAATGACAAGACGAGATGGGCGATGTAAACAAGGTGGACAACGTAGAGAGGATGGTGCTAATCTTATCGGTACGTGACTGTGTGTATGTAACATTTTGTTTTTTCATATTGGGTTTGGGTACACTAATTTTTGCATATTTATACTGCAACATATATATTCAATCCTTTTATGCTCAAGCCATGAACCTAATCCAATCTCTCCAATCTCAGGTACTAGTTCACTAATTTCAACATTTGTAATCATACTTACTAGTTATTCTACTTGGTAAACTATTTTGTAAACAGACTCGTCTCCATCAAACCTAGGTATTAATGCAGGGGAATCTCAAGAACAAGAGCAACCACCACCACCTCAACTACATAGTTAGTAAATATGCTCAACTTCACTTTGTTATTTTTTGTAGGCAATGTTGTAAATGTAAATGTTCTTCTACTTGTTTGTAGACACGGTTTTTGAGCCTGAGGAAGAATTTGGTAATGGTATGACAAGCAAAAAACGTGGCATTACGTGTGGCAAAGGAGCTCGAAAGGTCATGAAAGCATCAAAGAAGAGATATTGATTCAATATTTTATGTTTTATTTGGTTGTATGTCCTTGAAGGAAAATGCAGAAAAGAAGGTTATGGCACGTGGAAAACGAAAGGTGGATAGTAGAAACGGTTCAAAGAGTACAATACGCTATCACCTTGAGCGTGGACAAGATTTGGATGCTTCATCGGGTCAAATTGAGACTTGGCGGATTACACATTGGGATGCGGAACAAGGTTGAACACCTGCAGAGGCGGCTGCAATATATGTAAGTTTACTTTCTCATATTTACATGTAAATGTTGAATGCAAATATTCCTGAATAACAGCAATCCAATTAGTACATAGATTGATTAAGACATCTGACTTATGAACTCTTTTACTGTCCCATATAATTAGAACTATAGCTGAGCACTAATAAATGTATCCTAAATTCCTAATTATGGCTGGTATTGCACCAACAAAATGATATCAGCAGCTTTAAGTTTATTTCCCTAAAGTGGCAAAAGAATATGATAAACAAGGATCAAATGCAGAATGATTACTGAAACATATTTATCATCAGAAAATTATTAAAAAAAAAACCCAAGCATAGATTATGCCTATTGATCCTCTATTTTATTCTTGCACACTGACAATAGAACAAAATAAGGATATTTGGGTGTTTATGTGATTTATCGAGTAAGAACGTTCTTAATATCAATTTCGGGTTTATCTTCTTTAAATCAGTTTTGGGGTTACAAATAATCTTCTTCTACTATTGATTACTTGTAATTATTAGTAATAAACCCATGAAAATCCAAATTTTGGATGTTAGAGATAAAAGGCAAATTTCAAGGTGTTTGTTTCTAGAATTCAGGAACTGGTATTATATTTGGAAACTTGATCTGTCATTTATTTATTTAATCTTAAACACAATTACATTTATGCATAAATGTGCATTATGGGTTCAAATAATCTGTTTTGTATGTTTGGATGAACAAATGTGCCTTTAATTATGTGATTATAGGGTTCAAATACGCCTCACAGAATCATCCTGAAGTTGTTTAGGCTGAGGTTTAAATTATTATCATTTGGCCGATATTTTTATAGGGTTTAGATGAACATATGTGCCTCTAATTATGTGTTAAATGTGAAAAGTATAATTTGTTAACTATGATCTACCAGACCAACTTTTCGCCGATACTTTATATCCACATGTCATTTTACTTTGTATAAAATCATTATAACATGATATAAGGTTTTTTCTTTAAATTTTTCAACCTAAGTATGACCTTATCAATATGTTATCTTATCAATATGTTATTGCTTGGAACTACTTATTACTCTAGTGGTATTAGTTTATCTTGCAAACTTGATCGGTCATTTTATTTATTTCCTCAAGCTATGCATATATTTTTATATTATATTTTTTTAGAACTATTTATTGTATTATTTAATGTGAATAGTAGCATCTAAACCTCTAATTTAGTGTACGTATCTTCTTCTTTTATGCTAATAGGAAGATATGATGAAGCTAAGAAACAAGCATTTTATGGAATCAATGAGTGACAAAGTTAATTCTTGAGAAGGTATTTGGATGAAGCTCTGTTCGTTTGCATGGGTGGGGACGTGATCCAACTATTGATAGTAACACCATAGGTACTTCTCACAAAACAAAGCGTCCTACTTACGACGAAGTAGTGAATGAACTTGAAACGTTGAACGGTAAATGTGCAGTTATGGAACAAACACTAATTGAGAGGAATATCATGCCTCCTCCAACATGCATATCAGGGACATCTCTAGGTGATATGTCCGAGTGTGGTGAAGATCTTGATGAGTGAAACGGTTTTAGTATTTTCTATGAGCTAGTAGCGACTTATGAATAGTTTTTAATTTTTTAGTTGAAGTATTTCTATTGTGATAAGTATTACTTTTCTATTGTGACTTGAATGATGGCGATTTAATATTTTTAATTAAAAATGGTAATTTGGTCATATATGGGTTTTCTATTTGCACCTATAAATTTTTTATTGTTTGTATGTATTTGAAGATTGTTACCTACATATATTATGGTTAATATCCACACATAAATTATATGCGTTTACCAACACATCTATATATTGTTTTCTACATAAGCTGAAATCACTACCTACATATTTACTAGTTTTACCTACACATAATATTACATTTACCAACACATAGTATTACTTTTACCAACACATAAATACATGCCACGTCATCATTATAATACACATCACGTGCTATGTCATGTGCCACGTCAGCGACCATCCAAACAAATCGTCACACTTTTAACTACACATATTAATTAGTTTAACCACACATATATGTGTAGGTATTGAGTGTTATATACCTACACATAACTTATGTGTGGGTATTGATCTATACCTACAGTCGCGAGGCAACACATCCTTACACTTAGTTTTTGTGTAGGTAAAGACAATTACCAACACATAATAGATTTTTAACTACACATAATCGGTTTAGTTATATAATAACTTTTATAAGTTATACACAAATAAGACAAAGAAGGACGGTCCTTAGAAAAATAAAATAAAATGAAAAGGAAGCAGCAGTAGCATAACGCTGAAGCCATCTCTCATACAATAATATTTGTTTTTCACATCACAACTTAGTGACCCATACTTTATTAGCATCGTAATTGGTCAGGAGATTATGCATTAGTTAATTTAACCTTGATCCCATTTGCATCAACCTCTAGTACTTTAAATATATAGTGTACATAGCAGCAATAGATTGACAGAAACACTAGCTATAAGATGGAAGGCTCAAGTTCCTCTAATTCTGGATACTCATCGCATATTTGTGCCCCAAACTTTGTTACAGTAAAGCTTAGTGGTCGTGACGTGTATGATATGTGGAAAACACAGATGCTATGTCTTTTAGAGAGTCATGGTATGCTTAGATTCATCAAGGAAAACCCACCCGTAGAAAACAGTGTTTTGGGGAAGGAAAAAGATGGCGATTTTAGGTTGTGGAGGCAGTCAGATGCATTTGTAAAAGGTTGGATTCTTGGTTCTCTCTCTCAACAAACACTCGAGTACATCGTGAAGACAAACACAGATTTTACTTCGAAAGATGTTTGGGATAAACTGCAGAGTATATACGGTCCTCTTCTTCAAGGAGCAGTTGCCACTGGTGAGCACCATTTCGATCTCTTCACTCTGCATGTTTTTCATTAATTAATTAATTCTGCAAGAGTTAGTTGGAGGTTGATGATCATACATTCATACCGTCATATATATTTTGAGAGAAATTATTGGTACTTTTAACTACGGTGTTTTCATGCTTAGGCTCGGGAAGTCATCACTTCCTTCAGTACTCTTATTTTGTTTCTCTCTCCTTCACACGAGCGTCACATGATATTTTAAAATTTCTCCCCCAACCATCGCCACCTCTCATTTAAATGAGAGCTTCTCATTCTTCTTATTCAAATTCTATTTGTTTTTTCTTATTTAAAATAAATAAGATCACATAAGTTAAATATAAAATCATATAAAAAAGACAATAATTACTAAACATAATTAAACTAGAATTTCATTAAATAAAAAGTTACAGATAACAGAAAGTAAGAACAACTACTTCCAAACAGAACATTATCCAATGTCAGCTTTCATTTGTAGAATTAGTTGTAGTGGGTCTACTTAGTTTTTTTTGGTTGGTTAAATATAGAGCTGAAAATCTTTTTCGTTTCCTCGTTGCTCCGTTTCCCATAGCTTCTTCGCTTGCAACTCCATCATTCGTAACTTCTCCTTTTTGATCTCCTCCAACATCGCTTTCTGGACGCTTCTTGTCCACGTGCTCCGCTTTGGTTTTTTCATTCATTTCATAGAAGTCGAAAAGTATCTCCTCAATTTGGTCCTCTATAGAGCTTTGAGAATTCGTTGGCGTATTTTTTTCTTCGATGTGGTATTTCAGGTTCTTCAAAATCAACAAGTAACTGTGTGCCCGACGAGAAAGTGGTACTAAATGATTCATGGCGTTTTCCCCACTTGTTTCTTTGACTCAAGGTTGGATTGTTCGGTAAAGAAACCACAAACCAATGTAGGTGACTTTTAACAACTCGCCATGCTCACTCTTGAGAAAAACGTGGATTTCTTCATTATTTTACATTGGACTTGTGACGCTTGAAGTATGTCGATTTCTAATTGCCCGCTTCCATGATTACTCGTCAAGTAGTTGACGAATCCATTAAAGTTGGTGGTTTTTCAGTTCATGTCTTTACACTTTGAATACACTTGATGAATGGTACGATCAGTCCCTCCCATCGACTTCAAAAATGCTCTAGAACTCGTTTCCAAGATGATTAGCCTCGTTGTTGATTATACAGCCTCATGTCCTCGGAAATGCTTATCTAAGCTCTAAGCTCTTGCCAATTCCACTTTCTCATCGTTGGTCTATGGCCTACAATTTCTTCCCCTTCGTGTGACAGGCTCTTTATATTCCTCTTCAACTTCCACAACCTCGTCTTCATTTCCGCCTGGGTCAAGCTCAACCTCTTCTTCATCGTCGGAATCATGATATTGACATTATTGAAAGTTTGGGTTTTAGGTGTCCGGAACAAACCCTTTTTTTAGCCTTTGGATGAAGCTTAGGTACGTGTATCGGCTTATTCAGTTGAGAGAAGCAGAAGGATATGGAGATTTGTTAACGCAAGTTTCTGGTGTGGCTGTTACTGTTGAAATAGACAGACGGACGGAGGATCACGCGCAACAAATGAAGAGGCTAATTATTCATTAGGTGTGTGGGCGAATGAGCACCTAATGAGAGCCAACGAATGAGTGCCAAATGAACTCATTCGGTGGCTGCTCATTCGGCGAATCGGCTGAAGTATAAATAGAATTCATTAGCTTCATTAGTTCAAGTTTGTTCATTCTGTGAGAGGAGTGTCATTCAGTGAGTATTTGTCTATCTCTGATCTCTTTATGAGATGGAAGGTCATGCTCGACCTCCCCCGGGCCTAATCATGTATACTCTTTCAGTATTGTAATAATTTGACTGTATTAATGATACCGACAAGCTTCGGTCCATAACACGTATGCATTTGACCCGGAAACGATCCCAAAACGGTTTTACAAGATTGATATTGAAGGGATGAATGGAAGGTTCGTGGCATCCGACGAGACGTGTGCTGTATAGGAGTTTGAACATGTGGTGGTTCAGGTTTTGAACGTGGCCTATCGCGACTTGAACCTGATGGGTTTCAGGCACTACAAGCAAACTTAAACTATTAAGGGTGCATGCAACCTAAAACAAGATCTATGTGTTCACTATTGAACCTATAACTATGAACATAATATGAACCCTTGTAAATAATTAAAATACTAAGAAAGATAGGGCTACATACCTTTTAGCTGTTATAGTAAACAACTAGAATAATCCCTTTTGAACTCTAAGAAGCAAGCACCACAAATGTTGTGCCTCAGATGGGATCACACCCAATGACTCAAAAAGAGAAAATTAACTAAGGGTGGGATGAACTGTAAGAAAGTTTTTCCACAAGGAGGGAGAGAGAAGGAGACGAATACTCAAGCCAAAATGAGCAAATTGGAATGAATCCCTAAGGCCCTCATTTATAGCCTTGGATATCCTCCTTGCTTTTGTTATTCCACCAATGTGGGATAGAAACCAGATTTCGAAATTCCCTTGTATAAGGGGAGTTTCGAAAACCTTCCATGTGGGATAGAATATTCCCAACTAATCAACTATTGATTAATTGTTATTCAAGCCTTCTATTAACCAAATTGTTAACTAACCTCATAAATAGTTTCATTTAATTATTAAACCATAATAATTAATAAACTACTTTTTCCTTTTATTAATTCTACTTATATTGAGTCTTGACCAAAAGGACTATGTTGCTATCAATTATAGTTATGGGCTTGGATACTTAATCCAACAGTCTCCCACTTAGATAAGTCTATTAACTATTAGTGTAACTTCCTAATCCATCAGCAAATTGTAGCTTCCAATGAACGCTGTGGAATTCTGGCCTAATCAATTATGTGTCCTAGGATAAGAGACTTGGAATATCATTTGAACATGAGACTTGGAATATAATCAATCTCATTGTCTAGTACTTTGTTTTCCGATTTCTAATTTGTAATGACATAGAACTTCCAATTGTCACATCAATCAGTCCTGGTCAAGCCCGACACTATAAGTCAACATCAAATCACCGAGGGGCCCAAGATATCGCTTTTTCCCGTTAGGGCAAAAGGAACGAATAAACTTTCACTTATATGCTTGCACCATCTACTCATTAAATCACACACAACACATTTTATAGCATCAAGTTATTGATGCGTTTACGCATCATCAATACGCAACTAACTTGTAAACCACAACTCAAATATCTCCGTTTAAAGATTATATGTGACGCCCACTCCCAGACTTGGCCCTAGGAGCGGTCACGCATCGGATTTACTCATGAACACAAGGTACAACAGAGATAACTAAAGCAGCGGAAATAAAAACTTTTATTCATATGCCAAGCATTACATAGTAAGAGAGACAAATAAAAAAAGAGAAAAATATCTCCACGCCAGTCTTTGAAAATGTCTTCTCTTGATAGCTTGACATTGTCTTGATAGTGTACGCCCCCTAGTTCCTACTCACATCTCAGCTTTCTCTTTTCGATCCGATGGTCCAGCCTCATCTGACATACATAACTTAACAAGTCAGCTTACGCTGGTGAGTTCTAAGTTTTTGGAAAACTTTACCTTTCGAACACATACTATTTGGGTTAATCAAACCATTTCTGCAAACAGACAATTAAGCATAAAGTATCATAGGTTTACACATAATCATCCATATACTTAGTAGATTACATCTACCCTATCATTCTATAAACCTCGTGAATAGAATAACCTTCTATAACCTTATCATCTTCGCCTCACATTAAGAACCTGTCCTAATGTATCTTTTTGTCACTTCTCGTCTCAAGTACCATCTGGGGGAATAGTGTTGCTTGATCCTCACATGACAGTGGTCTTTCATTCCTGCTTTGCCGACACTTCAGGAAAAACACTATAAAACTCCCTATTTCAGAAGCCCCCACTTAATACTTGACAACCCTTGTGACCTTACTGATTACCATCCTTAACATGTTCTACTTAGCTAAATAGAACCCTGTTAATGGACATCTTACTTTCCCTGGTGGATTACTACTCTTAAAGACGTCTAATCATCTGATTTAAACATCTTCCTAGTAATCCTACTTTCCACTAATCCTTTCATTACGTAATCAATAAAGGCAAGTAACATCGTAAACATTTCACATATATCAATACTTTATAAACAGTAGAAAGTATTTACACAAGACGTTATGTATATCAGCCCAAAACAGTTTAAAGCATTTAAGCAATATAAAACAGGGCTCATAGAACTCACCTTAGGTTGCGAAGTAGTTACTTGGCTTATTCCTTCGTGAATCTAACTTGCTTTAACGTGATGTCCCTAGAAAGACATCCTAGAGGTTACAAGCGGTCATTAAGGCTAACCCCTTATCCTAAACCCAATCCCTTGTTGGTTTAACATCCATTTGTCTAAATAACTGTTTTTCCCCTTATGGGAAAAGTATTCTTTTAGTGATACTTATGAAGAGGTGCATTCCTATAAGTAAACGCTCACTCCGGGATCGCCCAGTGAAGCGTATGCCATGTCCCAGTTGGGATTTATGCGACAACGCCACTATGCCAGAAACCCCAGTGTACAGGCGCCACCCTTCCAGTCCACACCAACTTCTAGATATCCGAGTAACTCGGTACATTCAATAATTTATCAAAACCCATATTTTAACTTATATATACTTAAAACATATATATAATTATATTCTTTTGTTGAATATTATTACCTTTGCCCAAGCCTTTATGTCCTTGATGAGTGATTCTCATGACCGACCGTATAGGCGTTATCACGACCAGGAGGCGGGATTACTATGAGATATCACCCATATTTGTGTTTTAGTTTGGTGATGATCATGACCGACCGTATAGGCGTTATCACGACCAGGAGGCGGAATTACTATGATCAAAACACCAATGTTTATGTTCTTGTTCTTGGTTTACTTGTTCTTGATAAACCAACATGGTGAAACCATATCAAACCTTCTTTAAACATGAACTAACTTAAGGCTTTCTTAAAACATTTTTATTCTAAGGCTTTATACCAAATTTCAACCCATGATTCCCACTAGAACTCCCAATCTCAACAAAACATGTTCAAGAACCTTAATCTTGCATTATTCTTAAAAGGCATATCTAAGTGTTATGAATCATGAAACTAATTGAAGGCTTATGTTAAACATACCTTAAGTTGATCTATTCCAGAAGATGGGCTCCTAATTCCTTTTGAATCTTCAAAAATGCAAGCTAGAGTGTTCTTGGTGTTCTTGAGGTTTCTTAGAGGTTTTAGGTTGATTTTAGGTGAATTAGCAAGGAAAAATGGATGGATCCATGGTCTATTTATAGCTAAGAGTGTCTCACATGCTTCTTACAAGTGTCCTAGTGACTAAGCATGAGAATTGACACCTAGCATGGTGACTAATCATGAGAATTGACACCTAGCATGGTGACTAATCATTCAAATAACATATATTTATATAAACATGTAATTTTTCTTAATAATCTAACCCGATAAACACTTACCTTATGCATAGTTTATTGTTATAACTTTAAATACGCATTTCTTAACATATTAACATGTTAATCACATAAACACATATACGAAACATATTCTCACATATAAAAAAAATATATAAAAACATATATATTTATTACCTTTAGATTTTGGGGTGTTACATTATAAGATATTATCGACTCAGAATTACTCGTGAAAATTTCCGTGAAGTAATTATCTGAGTGTGGGTTAATCCAATAATTAAAAACTCCATTTCAAAGTACTCATGAACACTGCAGCAATACCATTGCTATGTCTAAAAATCCTTAGACAATCTACAGTTCCTTTCATGACAGTCTTAATTCACTACTTACTTCCAAAAGAATGATCGACTGTGAAGTTTTGAATAATCTAATCATTCGGGAAGTAAAACATGCAAAAATGAAACAAAATAATAAACATTTGGCAAAAGGTAGTAAACAAACTCATAAATAATTCTCCATATTTTACTTTGTTATAAGTTTCAACCTAACTGTTTAGCTACTGTACTAACATCATCCTTCAGACCAATGCTCTTAGCATGCTGATGGTGTTTGACCCTACTCATACCCTTTGTGAGTGGATCTGTAGGATTCTCTTCTGATGATACCCTCTTCACAACGAGGTATCCTTCTTCTACTTTATTTATGATGAAATGGTATTTTCTGTCGATATGTCTTGAATTGCGATTATCTCTTGCTTCCTTTGTCAAAGCAACCGCCCCTACGTTATCACAGAAAAGCTCCACCGGCTCCTTGATGGGTGGCACGAGTCCAAGATCTCCGATGAAATTCTTTAGCCAAATTGCCTCCTTTAATGCTTCGCTTGCCGTTATGTACTCTGATTCACAAGTAGAATCAGCCACTGTCTCTTGCTTAGAACTTTTACAAGTAACGCTCCTCCATTTCAGGTAAATATCCAGCCAGTTTGAGAAAGTAAGTTGTCAAAAAGCCTAATACCTAAGATCGAATTTAAGCCTCCTAACAAGAACAATTAATCAATTATAGCCAATTCAATTGAAAACAAACCTAACGCTATGTTACCACTGGTGAGTTTCAAGCACTACAAGCAAACTTAAACTATTAAGGGTGCATGCAACCTAAAACAAGATCGATGTTTTTACTATTGAACCTATAACTATGAACATAATATGAACCCTAGTAAATAATCAAAATACTAATAAAGATAGGGTTACATACCTTTTAGCTGTCATAGTGAACAACTAGAATAATCCCTCTTGAAGTCTAGGAAGCAAGCACCACAAATGTCGTGTCTCTGATGGGATCACACCCAATGACTTAAAAAGAGAAAATTAACTAAGGGTGGGATGAACTATAAGAAAGTTCTTCCACAAGTGATGGAGAGAGAAGGAGGCGAATACTGTCACACCTCGGTCAACGGATTCGGGTGTTAACGGGATGGAATCATAGTCGTGGATACATAGAACAACTAAATATATTTAAATGTTATAATAAAACATCACATCCTTTAGATTGCAGCAGAAAAGTGGTGAAAATGGTAATGTCTTACATTTGAAAATAAGAAGTCTTAAATTATTAATAAAAGCATAAGATAGTTTATTTAGGATAGGTCGGGACTATGACTCCGGCGAAACAGGTCCAATAGTTTAAGTTAAGCCCCATTTACATGTCTTTGGTGATTGCCTAGTTACCTGAGAAATCATGAGTTTAAAACGGGTTAACATAACGTTGGTGAGGTTCACATGTTTATGACTCGATAATGAATTGTAAAACAGTTTGGCATACTTAAATATTACGTTGGTTTACCGTTGTGGTTGTATGAACTCACCTGAACCTTGATTTCAAATACTAACGGTTTACCCACCCATAGTATCTCACCCGAGAGATACCAAACAGAGCAGAATAATTGACGTGTACCCTAAGACAAATCCGGAGTCAGAATTGGAGCTACCAATTAGGGTAGGGTTGTCAACCCAAATATATATATTCACTAGCTATCGTTTCATATAAAACTAATTGAAATCAATTAATGATGGGATACAGTTGTACAAACGTTTATAACGCTAATGTGCCATAGTTGGGCATCAGTAAGAGAACAAGTAGTCATACGGCTAACAGATAAACCATAATATTAAGTAAAAAGCATTTATCAGTTCATGATTTCTCCCCCAAGAGTATAAAACAGTTAAACGAAAAGAAGTCGTGAAACTCACTTGATCAGCAAGTGAATGAAATAGACCGGAAAGTAATAACAGCAAGAAATTTCCTAAATAAATAATAAGACAATGTCATAAGGGTCAAATCATTTGGGTAATATTTGTCACTCAAGTGATACCGGTCAAGTCTTGACGTTTAATCCCGTTTGTATTTGTTTGAAAACCCTTTATTTAGTATTTATTAGATCAAATAAATACGTATGCGATGATTTATATTCATGTGCAATATATATAAAACAATAAGATAATCATTAAATAAGTCAATCAAGTCTTGAACATTGCGTTAAATAATAATGTTTATTATTATTTTTATAAGTTTGATTGGTTATTTATATAAGTTATAGTTATTTTAAATTAAATAATTATGATTAACAATTCTTGGTGAATTGTCAATAAAACTTAGCTTAAAACTTTTGTAAATAATTATTAGTCACGAAATGATTATTTAAAGTTTATTTCATCGTAAAACATTAATCATTTGAATCATTTAAAGATACGTTTTAAGTCGCATCGTTTAATAATTTAGAAATCATTTAATATTTCATACTCATGAAATATTCATCTCTATTTAAAAGCTTTAAGACATTATTCTAAAAAATACATAAGGATACTTGGATTTATAAAAGTTTATTTATTATAAACCTTTAAGCTATTTTGCATAAATGAGACATGTGTTTTGTTTTAAAAGCCTAAAGTTTACGTTCTCGCGTATATCGTCGTATGGGTCCTGGTTTTATTACTACGCAACGTGTTCTTGTTTTGATTATTTTGATTCACCAAAGTAACAATAAAAGTTTATAAAAAGTCCATGTATGTCTCTTGATTATTTCTATAAAAAACATTTTATAAGACATATCCATTTAACTAATGCATTTTTATAGAACTTTACCCATTTACAAAACATGTCTTCATATAGTTAAAAACTTGTAATAAATCCAAGTATTTATGTCAAATAAATCATTTGACATAAATTTTATTCTTACTACTTTTAGTAAAAAATCATGTAACATCCTTTTTGCCTTGCAAGAATCTAATAACACATTAATTTGTTGGTTTTTAAATGTTGCATTTTTCCATAAGTAAGTTTTATGTGATTGTATTGTAGGTTAGATTTTATAGAAAAAAAATCCATGACAATTTATACAACATTAGTGTCATCCTTTATTCATTTCTTTCTTTCATTCCAACCCATTATCTCCAGTTAACCCAAATGTCCATATCATGATCTTATGTATTTTCCAAATTTTCAACAAATTCATATTTATCTACTAACACCTAAAGTGTTAGGACCAAATAACATTATTCACTTGAGATCATAATAAATCAACTAACACTATATGTGTTAGGACAAAGCAAGCATATGATCATATTAAGATTTAACACCCATTTCATATTTTCATTACATTTGTTAGTCATCACATATATTAGATTATTCTACTAACACTCTTAAGTGTTAGGACCAAATGAATAACATAAAAATAGATAAAATGAAATTGCAAGAATACAATAATCCTTAGTGCCACTGTTGCAAAAGTCGGTCTAGGCGTCCGAGTACTCGCCGAGTAATCGCTAGGCGGTGGGTTGCCGAGGCGCCTTGGCAATAATCCGCCTAGGGTGGGCGCACTTGGACAAGCTTAATGGTATTGCTTATATTGTGACTTACATAAAAGAAAAAGTTAGTTCCGCCACTATGTAAGGCTAATATTGCTATTGGTTGTTGAACATTTATTGATATATATTAATTTTTCACATATTTTGTTATGAATATTATTATTTGAACATGTATATAATCCAAGAAACTTAATTATACTATAGTTACCATGTCCGAGTAGTCCCCGAGTACTCCCCGCCTAGACCCGAGTACTCACAACTCCCCTGTCGACCGACTTGGTAGCGCCTAGCGACTTTTGCAACCTTGCTTAGTGCACACTAATACTTTCCATGGATTTCTTAGTGTGTTTCACCACATTTCTTGGCTACATTAAGCCTTAAGGCACCAAGGAAATGTTTGGATCTTGAAGAATGAGATAGAGAGGAGAGATTTGTTAGATGATTAAATCAAAATGTAAGTAACTTAAATGGTTGTTGTCAAGACTTTGTGGTTGCATTTGGGTGCTTAATCTTGTAGAAGAAAACATAAAACATAAGGAGTAAGGGTGGAGAAAGGCTCACAATGGGGTTGTGATGTGGAACCGAGAAGGGAGAAGGGTGGTGGCGGTGGTCCGGCGGCTTCTCAGCGACGGCAGCGGGGTGGCTGCTCTGGCGGTGGGTGGTGGTCGCTGCCGGCGGTAGTGGTGGTTGGTGGCTGTGGTCCGGCCGAGGGGGAACAAGAGAGGGGATATGAGTGTGTTGGTTTGTGGTGTGATGGTGGAGATGAGGTGATGGATTTATGGGTTAAATTTTGGTCAAAACCCCTTGGTTAATCTCCTTAACCAATATCCTAGTACTTGCCAACTAATAAGGATTTAATGGGTTTAGGTTAGGGTGATGTGGTCATCTCAAGGCCAAGTTTATCACTAACACACATATCATTTCCTAATTCATTTTGTAGGTGGCTTTTATAAATTAAAAAAAATTACTCCATGTCTTATAAAGTGGTAAAGCTTTTATAAAATATAAGGGGATTAGTTGTGTCTAAAAATCATAACTTTTATAAATATAACCCAAGTATAATAAAACTACAAAGGTGATAATTTTACAAAGTTGATGGGCTAAATTTTCATAAAAGTTGTAGTGAGCTCAATGTATAAAAATCATGGGCTAAAAATATATAAACAACTTGGTTGGTGGGTTGTGTCGAAGCCCAAAGGGAACAACGAGGGAAACGGGTCGGGTTTCTCGGGTTGGGCCGTGGAGAAAGGGGCGCCGGTTCGGCCTGGCCGGGTGGGCCGGGGGCCGGGTCCTCCAGTTCGGGTCGGACGCTCGGTTATTCGGGTGTTGTTATCGGATCGAGTTTCGGGCTCGTTTGGGTCGTTTTGGACTTGTTGGGCCGAACTGGGCCCGAACGGGTAGTCGGATCTCAGTTTTGGTTAAGTCTTGACAACGAACAAATTTCCTTATATATTTAGTGCATAAAAATATATAAGTTGAATCGGTTAATTCAGTTTTTTTACGAAAGTTAGATTTAACTTGCAGTTTTTTCATACGCGAGATCGTTAACGAATTTTCATTTCGTTTGTTTCGCGTTAGTTTTAAGCTCGATCATCGCAATTATTTAAAACCAAGTTGTTATAAATATTTTTAATCGCTTAACATTTTGTGACGTCAGTTTTCTATAAAATATAAAAAAAGTATATTTTTATATTTCGTTTTTTTTTTATTATTGAAGTTCCATATTTAATATATGAAAATTCTTATAATTCACGGGTATACGTTTTCAGTACAAACGCATGATTTATTTACGTCATCAGTTATCAGTAATCGGCTATAGGTTTCTAGTTTGTCTCAGAAATTTAACAGTTTAAACACAACTAATAATGCATGCAAATACTTAACTAAAAGTCAAAGTAAGGAGGTTTGACCTGGTTTTGAACGAGGTGTCACAAATACTCAAGCCAAAATAAGCAAATTGGAATGAATCCCTAAGGCCCTTATTTATAGCCTTGGATATCCTCCTTGTTTTTGTCATTCCACCAATGTGGGATAGAAACCAGATTTCAAAATTCCCTGTATAAAAGGAATTTTGAAAACCTTCCATGTGGGATAGAATATTCTCAGCTAATCAACTATTGATTAATTGTTATTCAACCCATCTATCAACCAAACTGTTAACTAACCTCCTAAATAGTTTTATTTAATAATTAAACCATAATAATTAATAAACTATGTTTCCCTTTTATTAATTCTACTTATATTGAGTCTTGAGGGCAACCCAAAAGGACTATGTTGCTATCAATTATACTTATGAGCTTGGACACTTAAATTGAACAGAACCGGCCTTTAATCGTTGACGGTTTGAGTGCTCCATAGTTCTTTTTAACAGTTTAGGTTGGATTGAGAAATTGTGTAGAAGTGGATTTATTTACAGGTGAGATTAAGAGTGTTTATTTATTGAACTTTTACGGTCAATCGATGGTAATGGTTTTTTTGCAAGCCCCCATGCTCAACGCAATACGGAGTGGTGTCCTACCGTCAATAGGGGTGGGGATGGTGTTGAAGCACGACAGCGACTTATGTGTAGAAGTGGATTTATTTATAGGTGAGATTAAGAGTGTTTATTTATTGAATTTTTTTACGGTCAATCGATGGTAATGGTTTTTTTGCAAGCCCCCACGCTCAACACAATACGGAGTGGTGCCCTGTCGTCAATAGGGGTGGGGATGGTGTTGAAGCATGACACCAACTTACGTGGCTCGTGGTGTCATGCCATATACACTTTGCCCGCCCTTAGGGAACCTTCAGAATAGAGGAAACTCAAGAGAACCATCTCAAATACACTATTATAGTGACGTTGTAATCAACTTGTCAGAACCATTATTGAGTTTTTAAATCTTAAAAGCTTAAATAATAAATAAGTATAAAGCTAAACCCCTTAAAAGCTGTTGAAATCTAATAAGTACTTAATTAGGGAAAATTATCTTATAGATGTGAGATTCTGTGCGAAGGGTTCGTGGCCGCACAACCATTGATTCTCGTTCCATATGTGGATCTAACGGACAACTTGTTCCTTGTCTTTCATACTTATTTTATCTGCTTCATTTTTCTATCAAAAGGGTATTGTTGTCTTTTCACAAACAAAAAAAAAATCATTTAACGCGCTTCTTTAATATAACGAAAAAAAGTATATGAATACATGCGTAATTTAACATCATAAAACATGGTATAAAAGTGCACATGCGTTATTTAATATATATATCTATTGTTTCATTTAACAAGCCCCTAACCCAGGTGCCTTATTTTGCCTAAGAGCATTTACGGCCCATTTCCTAAAAATCTGTGAGTATAGTCCTCAAAATTTGAGGTGTAGTTTTGTAGGTGGAGTAGACAGAAAAATTTACTATTCATCCCTATATTTGAGGGAACACTGTAGATTCCCTACATTTTTTTAATATATTTTAGAGTGGTTGGGAGTGAAAAAGAAAGAAAATATAATTATAAAGGTATAAGAAATATTATTTAATTGAAAATGAGAGAGAAAGATAGTGTTGATTAGTTAAATTATAGGGATAGGGATAATGAATGACTTATGAATGCTTTAACAAGAATCGCTTAATTTGTTTACTTTACAAAACAGTACGAGATTAACAAATATCGCAGATGTTATGCAGAAGCTATTTTTTACTACTTAAACATCATTTGATCTTTACAGTTAAGTTTCATAATGCAATTTTATAAAAACAATGTACATGCGTTATTTGAATATAACGCAGCTATTCAAAATGTTATGATTCTCTTTAGATGACTATCTAATTACCTTAATTATAGTCAACAATTATTAGTTATTTCTTTTTAGAACAATATCAAACAATGAACATTAATATACACATACAAAAACATATATATTATATACGCAAATATTCTGAACGGATCATAAAAGCTTCACAACAAATATCAAAAGCTTTACAAAAGCACCACAAAAACAGCAAAACTAAAACCAAAAAGTGTTGTAAATCTGGGTAGTAACGGATAGAATGGATGACAACGGGATTGAAAAACGAGTAACAACGGATCGACTACGATACAGAAACACCACGTATCCACACCCGTCGGGCAGCCTAATTGATCTTAGGATGCAGAAACACCACCTAAGCTCGATTAGGGTCCAAGAACACCACCCAAGTGGCCAAGCTTGAGCTAGCAATGGAGATGAAAAAAACTAAATTCTCAAGTAAGAGAGCACAGCATAAATTATAAACAAAAATTCGCTCCTTCAAAATAAAGTTCAAGTACATATATAAAGAAATTATAAACAAAAATTCGCTCCTTCAAAATAAAGTTCAAGTACATATATAAAGAAACAATCTACTAGTACGACCTATTCTCTAGGAAATTAAAAAGGTAAATTACTAGTCCTAATGCAATAAGGTACCACTAAAAAAACATGATCACAAACTGCCAAAAAAAACATGGGTAGGTTAAAAAGAAAAGAAAGTGCAAGAGTGGGGAACATGGGTCTGTCATGTCATCGTGTGGGTCATCTACCCCCCCCCCCCCCATCATGGAGCTCCATTTTATCAAAAATAAAATCCATGGTTGACCTATATTTACTGCTATCATCTCCTTTCCTTTGAAAAAGTTTGACCTCAAACTTGAAGATTCAAAAATGTGTTGCTTGAGCCTTTCTTGTTTAAATTTTGCTCCAGTGTCGTGTACTTTCAAATCCTCACTACACACCTGCGAGAACTCATCAATTTTCTTAGTATTTTCTGAAGACAAATTAAACAATGTAGTAATAACCAAGGACCGGCTAGGTGTAGCAAGATGCGGTTTGTGACGCGGATACCTCAACCTTGGTTCAACCATTGGATGTCATAGGGAAAGGGATGAGGTTCAACCGGGAATTTGAGCTTCGTAATCAGCGTTTGAGAGGCCACATTGGTGCAACTTCCACCATCAATGACTAGGGAACACACCTTGTTAAGCACAGTGCATTGGGTTCGAAAAATGGCTTCCCGTTGACGGGTTGCTTCCTCAACGGTAGTCCCGATAAGCGCCCTACACACAACCAAACAGTCACCTTCATCTGGACCCAATTCGATTTCTTCCTCCTCCTGTTTGTGACCTTCTGTCTTTGCTTCTGTATCATAAAGTGGGTTGTCAAAGTTTTGAAATTCGGTGGTAAGTGTAACAATTCTTTTGTTGGGACACTCGGAAGCTATATGACCAAAACCGTGACAACGAAAACAACGTCTAGGATTCCTAGTGGCAGCATTTGAACTTTCAGGCATCTCGATGGCTTTTGGAGCATTGGCAGCAGGTGAATTACCCGTGGAAACAGTCAATGGAACTTGCTGTTTGTTAATGGGTTTTTCAACATCAGTTTTGCCTCGCGTTTTTTGTTGTGTATCAACTTTGTGTGCAAGTAAAGTGAGCTCTGCGAGGGTGGAGTATGGTTGTAGTTCCACCACGTTTGCAATTCTTGGCTCGAGCCCACCCAAGTAACGGACGAGGGTTTGCGGGTCATCCTCATCTAGATCACACTTCATGATGAGGTATTCAAAATCTTGTGAGTATGCTTCTACTGAACGTACGCCTTGTTTAAGAAAATGTAATTTTGAGAAACTTTCTTGGATGTAATATGTGGGCATGAATTTTTCTTTTAGCAACTTTTTCATTTTCCTCCATTCCCGAACCTTTAATTTTCCTTGCCTTTCTCTTTTGGAACACACATTTGCCCACCAAGTAGAGGCATACTTCCTCAACTTCAAAGCAACGATCTTTACTTTCTTATCCTCGGCAGTTTGTTTGTAATCGAAGACCCGCTCAACCGTTCGCAGCCATTCAACAAATTCGTCCGGATCGATTCTCCCATCATATTCTGGAATATCCACCTTTATGTCACCATGGGATAAAGACCCGGTGTGTCGCCTCCCGAACACGTTCGTCTTGTCATCTGAGGAGTAATCAGAACCATCTTCATTTTTGGGTTTGTAACGACGGGGTGAGCGATCATGGCGTTGATTGAGTGCCAATGTAAGGGCCTGAACTTGGTCTTGTAATTCTTTCAACTGTTGTTCCATAGTACGATCTGCGGGTGCCATAATGACGAGCAATGACGGAATCACGCGAACAACAACGGAGATTGAACCTGGCTCTGATACCAGATGTTGTAAATCTGGGTAGTAACGGATAGAATGGATGACAACGGGATTGAAAAACGAGTAACAACGGATCGACTACGATACCGAAACACCACGTATCCACACCCGTCGGGCAGCCTAATTGATCTTAGGATGCAGAAACACCACCTAAGCTCGATTAGGGTCCAAGAACACCACCCAAGTGGCCAAGCTTGAGCTAGCAATGGAGATGAAAAAAACTAAATTCTCAAGTAAGAGAGCACAGCATAAATTATAAACAAAAATTCGCTCCTTCAAAATAAAGTTCAAGTACATATATAAAGAAACAACCTACTAGTACGACCTATTCTCTAGGAAATTAAAAAGGTAAATTACTAGTCCTAATGCATAAGGTACCACTAAAAAAACATGATCACAAACTGCCAAAAAAAACATGGGTAGGTTAAAAAGAAAAGAAAGTGCAAGAGTGGGGAACATGGGTCTGTCATGTCATCGTGTGGGTCATCTACCCCCCATCATGGAGCTCCATTTTATCCAAAATAAAATCCACGGTTGACCTATATTTACTGCTATCAAAAAGGATGCCTATAACTTCTTGATTTCCTCTACAAGCGCCTTCATATCCTTCATCTTTTGTCAATGACACCACGAAGCAGTGCATAGATCTCCTACTTCACCTACAGTTGACCCAAGATGTACTGGGTTGTATCACTTTGCATTGTGGAAGGGGGATGATCAACAAGATCCTACAGCATTCCAACTTCGCTTTGGATGTTGTTTGTGGTGATTCCTGTCATCATGCAAAAGGAGTTGCGCATGATACGGTCATGCTTTAACTAATTGAGCTCCTACAGCTCTTTGATTGTCGTTGGACATTACATATCATTGTAGTTGGATGAAGAAGACACCATTGTAAAAAGTTTAAGTTAAGATGGAAATAAAAAGATAACTGATGTGTATGAAATGCATGCATGAACTTCAATTTTTACAGAGAAAAGTGGAGGGAAAATAAATAGACGTAAAAAAAAATATACGTATATACACCTAAACAAGTACAAATTGAAGCTTCAAATCATTTGGACCGGTGAAAAATTGAACGCGGAGACGAAGTGAACTATTTTCACCCTCCCAACCGTCCAACATTAATAACGCAATCAATTAAAATGTTGTTAGCTGCTTTTAATAGACTAAAAACACATCAACCTTATAAATATAGATACTCGATTGAGATCTACAAATCACACTACATAAAGGTCGTCAAATATCTTCATATAACTTCACTAACCCGCAAATTTCAAAACCAGTCCGGATGGCGTCATCATCTTCATCATCATCCACACCATATGCTACAAATATAGCCCTAAAAATAAGTTGGCGAAGGAGATCATGCTAGAATTCAACAAAGAAATGCCCCTAATAAACTTTCTGAAGCAAAATTTTGAGAGTCTGAGAGAAATAGCCCAAGAGTGTTGATTGTGAACTTGTCATTTTGTTCATGATAGACAAGGACAAAACTTACCTCGAACAAATGCAATCAATTACAAAGATACTTAAGGCCCTTAATATACATGTTAATTTGAAATTGTCCTTTTTAATAACTTCGTATGCGTAGCTTCTCTTGTTATAACCTTTTTAATAAAAAAAATCCAATTTAATGCAATTTATCTTCCATCATCTTTAATTACGCTATTAAATATCATTAAATTCAGATATAAATTAAACTAAATCAATAACAGAAACATGTTAACAAACCTGTAAAGTTCCGTAATAACGCAAGTACATTAACATAATTACGTAAGTTTTGTTACATACAACACAAATGCTTTTTATTAATCATGCAACAAAAGTTCCATCAACTTAGGTTACTACTACATGACAAACATTAAAAATAATCACGCATTAATTTATAAAACAAAAACATATTAACACAAAAATAATATATACTTAAAAACATAATATGAATTAACATAAAGTTCCATAATAAGGAAAATACATTAACGTAATTATGCAAGAATTTTTACATAATAACACAAATGTATTTCTTAATTACGCAACAAAAGTTCCATCAACTTAGGTTACTACTAGATGACAAACTTTAAAAATAATCACGCATTCATTTATAAAACAAAAAGATATCCATGCAAAAAGAACACATTTAAAAACATAAATATCACTTAATTAGGCAGGCTTTCCTTTTAAATACCGCAAATGGTTTTATTAAACACGCACCTCCTATATTATCATCATATATAATCACGCATCTATTTATAAACCATGTATATTCATACAAAAACAACAGAGACCGCCAAACTACCAACATCTACTGACCTAAATTATAATATAATCAAGCTTACATAAAAAAAGGTAAACTTAAAGGTCTGAATCAGCACTATGACACTCAACGTTTTGAAACTCAATCACTATTTTAAACCACAATCGTTTCAATTTAGTTTCATATTTATGTGTTCGAAATCAACAAAGCATATTTGATTTGATCGACCCAATTTATAAATATGCTATTGGATCTATATATTAGAATTACGGAGCATCAAAATCACGCAAGCAGTCCAGAAAAAACTGCATAGTGACATAAACGCCCCTCCGTGTAAAAACATAATAAGTCACATGTCACTCAACCCTGGCTTCATACGCTTGGTACAGAAAATCGCCTTTGTATTTTATCTTTCATCTGCTTAATTAAACTTAGGAGTTTGTTATGTAATTATTTATCGTTAAGGATCAGAACTAAAATGTGTTTAACGGGTTTAGTATAAATGTGTGTTTCTTATCTCCGTTTTCCATCAATCAGTTATTGCAAGAAAACTGTTCTGTTGTTCTAGTACTTTCACGTAACACACATCACATACAACCATTTGTTCTTAAAAACTTTTCTGTTACTTCAAACATATATCATCATCTATTTGTTCTTGTTGTTTTTTTGTTTAATCTGGGATCCGAAATACCAACAAAATCAACGATTTAGAAGCAGAAACTTTAGTGGTCTGCTAGTCGGACAGTCCGACTAGATTTAAATAATTTATTTTTCAGAGTACAACAATGTTTGTGGACTAAATTGTAATACATATATAAATAGTGGGGGAGTGAGTAACTGAGTATATGAAGGAAATATATAAATAAAAGTTCAAAGTGTCACAAAAACTTGAATCTAGATAATAAGCTTAACAAACTTGAATCTTGAATCTAGAGTATAATGTAAGCTTAACAGTGATAAAGTCCAAAATTGGATAAATGAGCCATCAAGTGATTAAGATTATGTTTTAGTTTAAAAGTTAGAAAACATCATTTTCTGTTGTTTTTCTGAAAAAAGTTTCTGAAAGACTACAATTTGAACGCGTTTTCTGTTTTCCATGTTTTCTTAGAAAACAAAAATAGAAAACAGGTTGTGTTTTCCACAACCAAACGCACCCTTAGCCTCTTACCACTTACCACTTGACTACAACCCAAGTGGCTAAAATAATGTTCACATAAATTACATAAACTATCCCAAATAAAGCTACTAGACCAATGGGCTACCCGCCCGACCCGTATCCTCCAAAAGCCTAGATCTTTACCGTGTGTTATCAAGCGCTTACGCCGCAGTATCACTTACCCATATAACGAGCTAAAAACAACTACGTTGTTGGTGAGTTGCACCAAGCAACTCAATAAAACAGTTGATAAACATATGTGTTTTTAACAATTAATGTAGTTGATCTTGCAAGTCAAATCTCACTCTGGAGCCGTGACGAGGGTATGCTAACTCTCCATCAAGTCAAATCTCACTCTGGAGCCGTCATGAAGGTACGGTAACTCGATCTCCATCATATACACAAACATATATGCCATACCGGCTAACAAGTAAGCACCTAAAGCCATACAAGTATGTGAATCAATCTCTATCTAGCACAAATCTGTCTTTAACGCCTCAATATATGCCTCGAGGTCACGCGGGGCCCTAGTGACTTTTCAGACACCACAACTAGGGATTTACACCCGACAATCTGAACCCTTACATTCTAAGTAACGCATATTTATAGAACACTCTCTGTTTATGTAAAACACATTTTTACAAAACTCGTATACAACCCGAACACTATGTTAAAAAGGGAGGGCTAACGGACTCACTCAATACAATGATAGGTTCTCAACATGAGATCGTAATCCACGGAACGAGATATCTTCTAAAGCCTTCTCAAAGTCCTGACCTATTCATAGATAGGTAGCTCATGGTTACAAGTTACAACTCTCAACACGAGCTAAACTCGACCTTAAACCAACTTAATCGACACAATACATAAAACTTACCATTCTAACCTGACACCTCATACGGTTGTATGGCTATCTGAGCATATAGTCTTATTGCATTTGTGGTTATATGTGTCATAAAATTTGGTCGTATGTGTCATATCCTAAATTCTAAATACAGTCGTATGAAAGACTCCCAATACGACTAGTTGTTCTAATACGGTCGTATGACCCAACCTCAATACGATCGTATTCCTTTTGTCATCGAATTCTCAAATCTGTTGGGCTTGCGATATGACTGTATTGCCTCAAACATGACACAACCGAATGGACTTTAGTGAAAAAAAAAACCCACAACTTCGTCATTTGATCAATTTCAGTTGGTTTTATCTTTGGTCTTTGCTACCAATTCTCTTAATTAGCCAATTAGAGTCCACAACCTATCATTGAACCCATTGAAATTGATCTTTATAAAAAAATCAACCTAACCCTAATGCATGAAACATAGAGTTGTACATTAACCATAAACACTAGTTGTGCATACTTCTTCCCGGCTTCTCAATTCTCTGGTTCTCAACTGTGAAAGCTTCCCTTGCTCAACAATTTCTCAGATTAGTCCTGCATGTGATGATCTAGTGCTTAAACTTCATATAACACCATTTTCCCTATAGATGGGTCTTAACTCCATGCATGGATGATCTAGACATACCTTGGGCCTTAGGACTCCTAATCCAGGCTCCTTATCTCCAGGTGATGCTAGCGTGATGCGCTGACGATGAAGTGGTTGCCCACGGTAGCGGACCGGCTGAACAAGGACGGTTTGGGAACAGTTTGCTGGCACTTGGTTGCGGTGGCTGAGGCTCAATTGAGAGGCGACTAAGCGATAGAGTAATGGTAGAGAATGACGAAGGCACGGTGGCGGCCAACGACGACTAGGGGAGCCGCTCGGCTTGTGGCTGCCATAGCAGAGAGAGAACCGAGAAGGAGGGGCCCGAATATATGATGGAGGTGATTAGGCTTTTTGGTTCTCACATACAGTTATATTTATAAGTGATTAGATGATAAACCAAAAACAATTTGAGTCCCTTTCAAATTCTGTAGTCTCTATCCACAACCCTCAAGTCCAAATAATGTTATTAAATATACAAAGTTTATCTGAAACATTTATCCACCAAATAAAAATATCAGATAAAATCTATCTTTATTATTATTACGAGCAAAAGACCCGCGCGTTGTTACGGTTTAAAACTTTTTTTGAACATGAGCATACATTCAATACGAAGGATAAAATGGTCAAAACAGACTGTTATCTTTTATATATGTATATATCCACATGAGTGAAACTTATGAAGGTCTAGGGGTAGCCTGATCAACCCTTTAAACTCGTATATGAAATAGATTTTTTTTTTTTGAGTTTTTTATATATGTGTACTATCGCTTAAAGTCATTTATTAATGTTGCATGTATATATATGAAGATAACAAAAAAGTGTGTCTGAACATCTCACAAACCATAAACAGATGTAAAAAACAGTTGTAAAAGTTGTAAAATATTTAAGTGATTTTAAGCATACTCTATGCTTATAAGAATGAAACCAAAGTGAACCAAGACAACTCATGAATAACAAAATAGGATTATAAGTATAGGCTCAAATCATAATAGAGGTTATAATCCTATGGCTGCAAAACGTATTGTCACACCTAAATAAACCAAAATTTACTTTGAACCCCTACTCAGATTAATCATCATAGCATTAAAATGTATTGCCACGTAAAGCGATACTCGAGGTTACTGGAGCATCAACGTAATCTTTTGGTGTGTTATAAGGAGCGGAGCCACATATCACAACCAATAACAAAAAAAAAGTGTGGGTTGCAAATGCAATTCTCTTATTAAAATCAAATCTTCCAACTTATTAAGCCTAACATTATATAAAATTAGCCCTTATACATATGCAATTTTTATTAAGATCAAAATTTTACATTGTTTGAAACAATAAAAAAATAACAGTACACATACCCTGCAAGCCAAACAAAGTAGCATAAACAAACCAAGTACTTGCAACCTCTGTGCAAAACAAAACCAAAATACAATTAGAAACAAACAAAGAAACACATAATAGACTATCAACCTACAGATAAATACCACACAATAAGAAACAGCAAAAAATTGCTAAAGCTTCATGGGGTTTAAGTCCTAACTCATTAACTTATGAATATTCTAGTGTAAATCAAATAATGAGGAAATTATTCAAGGTAAACATAATGTCAATAAGCTTGTATTAATTACTAGGATAGAACCCGTATGTTATACGGGTTGAATCATTAAAAATATATAGATTTGATAATTCATGCATACTCTTCTTATTACCAGAATAACGTGTTACATTACATTAAATAAAAAACTACAGTTATAATCAATAATATGGTATTGATGAATTTACTCTCTTTATCAAAAAACATATTTAGGGCATGTCTCTATTTGTATATTTGGAATATGCAAGATAAACGTGATCATGTGCTTAAAAAGCAATCAAATCCTCAATAGTGACTAACATGATTTATAAATTGAGAAACTTGAGACTTTAAGTTTGTATAGAAAGTTAGATAAATATAAAATTTTATCAAAATTATAATGAGCACATTCTAATTGTTGAGTATAAAATCTAAATTATAATCAAAAGATTATAATGTTATCAATAAAAAATGTTATGTTGATATACATTAGAAAACTTACAATTGTATTAGTCGCGATGTCTAAAATTTCCAAATTGAATGAACGTGGCTCATTTGATATGGTAGAAAAAACTATTTAATATTGGATATTTTGAACATTATTTTTATAGTTTATGAATTTCTCTATAAATAGTATCACTCACAACGCATGCTGATTGAATTTGTAAAATAGTATTCGGTATTCATAAATTAAAATATTAAATATGATTTGCTCTATTTTATTTGAAAACACACTAAATAAGTGTTTATTGGTATTTCATAAGTTTATAAATATTTTTTAAAATGAAAACAATAATAGTTTAAAAATTATCTTTAAATAAAAATAAGATGTAAATTAATATATGATTGTTACGATTCCATAAATATAAATAGATAAAAATATATCATGATTATAAAATATGATATAATTTCCAAAAAAAGTAATTTATTAAAGAGTAGATTTGAGAGGGAAAACTTTTGTAAGAATGAATTTAGTGTTGACATGTGTCAACAATTGTAATTGTTTAAAATAATAATTTATTAGAGAGTAGATTTGGAAGGGAAAATTTGTGTGAGAATGAATCTAGTGTTGACATGTGTCAACAATTGTAATTGTTTATTAGAGTAGGAAGATTCCAATCAAATCCAAACATGACAATAACATAATTACGGTCAACATAAACTTTTTTTAAAATTAAAGTAATAAAAAAAAAGCAAACAAATCTTTTTTCCTAGAGGTAAACGTAAGGCAAATAAGCTGGCATCAATTATTTTAATCAAATTTAAATAGGATGACAAAATCTTTAAAGTAATAATAGATTTAAATAGGATGATCAAATCTTTAGGGTAATTGTAATACCTCATTACCACCTCATGATCCCAAGCATTTTTTGAGGTGTCACTTTATTTTTTCCCAAACCACACTTTTTGATTGTAATACCTCAAGATACCCACCCCATGACCCCAAGACCCCAAACTCTTCAAAAAGTAGGGGGACCCACAATCCCACACCCACAATCCTCTCCTCTCCCGAGCTCTCTTCTCTCGGCAGCCCAGTCCCACGGGGTCATCCCGCCCCCCGATTCCGAGCGACCCGTCATGGTGTTCCCGAGCATCCCGAGCTCGGTATCACCCTCCCATTTTGAGGTATTACAATCACCCTAATCAACAAATACAACTTTAAATTGAACCCATAAGGCCCGTGCAAGTTAGAACACTGACATATAGCATAGATAACTCAATTCAACTCAATGCCTTTATGCCAATGTCAAAATCTTTACACTCAATAATACAACCTTAAACTAAGCCCCCATCAGGATCTAGGTTCACAATTCTCAATAATACAACCTTAAACTGAACCCATCAGGAACTTCACTATTGATATGTTAATTGACAGCCAACTTGAAATCAGGGATTGAAGTTATAAATCAGGTATCTAGAAGTCAATGTATTACAGCAATTTGAATAATTTACCACATGAAATCAGTCACAACGACACACAAAAAACATTATAGGCTATAACTAATCCGATTAACATATAAAATCTAAAAATAACTATACCAACCCAAAATTTCAACATGCAATGCCACACAGATTAGGTCAGCAACAATTTGCCAATTTGAAAGACGTTAATAGAAAATCAGCACCCTAAGCATACAAAAAAGTAGACATACCTTTACAATCGCGTTGAAGGTACGAACGAAAACTGAAATAGGATCTTCAAGAAACTGCACACATAAGTTAGACAAAATCAATTAAAGGTAATACAACAGTAATAAGACCAAAAAGCAAAAAAAATAAATTAAACAGATTAAGACATGAAACAGGTATTAAGAAATCGACAGATAATGATATATAAATTAGGTTAAAAAAGGGATTATGACAATAATCTACAACAGACGAAGATAAGAACACAACAGAGACAATAAAAAGGAAATTGATACATACCTGTTACTAATAGGAACAATTTCCAAAGAATTTCATATAAAAGAAAATGAACATGAAATGATTTAGGGTAAGGGAACGCTACGATGGCAGTGAAACCCATCAAGCGTCAAGATAAACAGTAAGAAAGAAAGAAACTCAACTACATTTAAACTCATAAACAAACGCAAACATGTGCAACGTAAATCCCAAACCCTAGATTGCGGTAAACCAATTAGGAACAAAATCAATCGCAAAAAGAGGAACAAAAGATAAACTCAAGTTAACGACCGTAATGTTATGAATGGATTAACTCAGGCCCAAACAAAGGGAGTCTAGATCTGCTAAGGAGGAGCTCGAGGGTGAGAAAGATACCTGCTAGATTGAAGGATTGATGCCACATCAGCAGGTTGTTAAGTTAGTAAATTATTCCCTGACAATTCTGTTATATAGCATGAGAGTAAGCATGAGTGAGGCATGAAAATTGTTAGAGAGTTCTCTATTTTCCCATCCCTGTAATTTGGATCTTTGATCATTCTATATCAGAGATTTCTTCTTCCCATCCCTTACAATTCTCCTTCTTAGATAACTTGTTACATTGGTGCTTTCATTCTCCTCCCCTACCATGGCCGAAGGCACTCGATTTAAGCTCGTTGATGAAGCCATTAAGGCTTTACAGGAAGGTCAGCGGACTTCCACATCGGAGCAGCTACAGATCCGTTCAGAGGTTTCAGTCCTATCTTCATCCATGGAGGACCTTAAAACTCTTATGAATAAGGTCCTTCTCACCGTGCGTCAAACCAAACCCACCGAACGCTCTTCCTCTGACCCTGAGAACACGACGGTGCTGGGTCGCCACAAGCCTGCTCCGATTCACCTCTCCCGCTTCGACGGTTCTCATCCAGAACGTTGGATTGCTCAGGCAAACAGGTACTTCGAATTTTATTCCATTTCCGATACCGACCGGCGTACTATCGTGTCGTTCTACCTGGACGGCGCCGCCGCGGACTGGTATGACTGGTTCTCTAAACACCAGTCCTTCACTACCTAGCAATCCTTCACCGACGCTCTCCTTTTGCGTTTTCGAATTCGAGAATTGGATGAGCCGGAAGGAATTCTCACCAAATTGGCTCAAACCTCCACTGTTAAGGATTACCGGCAGAGGTTTGAGGAGATTTCCACGCGCACCATGGTGCTTCCTCCGGCATTTTTGGTACAATGTTTCGTCTCCGGTCTTCGATCGGACATCCGCCAGTCCGTCCAGATTCACCGTCCTTCTACCGTGGATGAGGCAATGACGTATGGCCAATTGCACGAGAATCGAATTCAGCTTAAACGGGGTGTGGGCCGTGTTTCATTGGGCTCCTCTAAGCCCATACTTCCTTCCCCTAAGACAACTAAACAATCTGTTCAGCACTTAGGGTTTCGACGGCTCTCTCCAGAAGATTTAGCGCAGAAAAAGGCTCAAGGATTGTGTTACCGCTGTGATGAGAAATACTCCAAGGACCATCAGTGTAAGGGAGCTCCTCAGTTGCTCTTCTTTGACGATGGCCTTCCTGTGGATGACGTTGCCGACACTCCGCCGCCTCCACCGCCGCCTGATCCACCGGTCAGTTCCGCTCCACCCGATGATGTCAAATTTCCGTCTGCTATCTCCTACAACGACCTTTCCGGTGGCTGCAATGCCTCCACCCTCCGTTTTACTGGCTCCGTCAATGGTAAGAACGTTCAGGTGTTTCTCGATGGTGGTAGCACCCATAGCTTTGTCTAAACTCGGGTCGCCAAGTACTTGCATCTGCCTATTGAATCCATTTCACCCTTCTCTGTCCTGGTGGGCAGTGGCGAACGCCTCCCCTGTTCAGGTATTGCCAAGCGTGTTCCGCTTCTTATTCATCAGCATACTATTCTCGTGGATTTTTATGTACTTCCTCTTCAAGGCTGGGACATGGTATTGGGGGTCTATTGGCTCTCTACACTGGGGCCTGTCATTACCAATTATGCCACCTCTACGTTTGAGTTTTCAGTGGCTGGGAAACCTGTGATTTGGCGTGGTGACACTTCTGCACTCCTTCAACCCACCCAGTTTAATGGATTGTGCAAATTGGCCCAGTCTAATGCCATAGCTGAGTGCTTTCAACTCCACTTGGTTCAATCCGATTCCGCCCTACCCGATCCTTGCCCGGCTGAATTGCAACCCTTGCTTGATGAATTTGCGGTTGTTTTTCAACCCCCCAGTGGGCTGCCCCCCAAACGCTCACAGGATCACCCCATTGATCTGCTCTCCGGTGCCCCAGCGGTTTCAGTCCGCCCATACCGTTACCCACACTTTCAGAAACAGGAAATTGAGAAAACGGTGGCTGATATGTTGACACAAGGCATCATACAGACAAGCACTAGCCCGTTTTCTTCACCGGTGTTGTTAGTTCGGAAGAAGGATGGCTCTTGGCGCTTCTGCGTTGACTATCGTGCCTTGAACGCCATCACCATCAGGGATCGTTTTCCTATTCCCTCCATTGATGAACTTTTTGACGAATTACATGGCGCCAAATTTTTCTCTAAATTTGATTTACTGGCCGGTTACCATCAGATTCAGATCAGGGCTGGTGATACTTCCAAAACAGCCTTCCACACTCACGAAGGGCATTATGAATTCCTTGTTATGCCTTTTGGGCTCCCTAATGCCCCATCCACCTTTCAACGATTGATGAACGACGTGTTTCGACCGTATCTTCGGAAATTTGTCTTGGTTTTCTTTGACGACATCCTCGTGTATAGCAAATCCTGGCCTAACAACATCCTCCATGTGCGCCAAGTTCTGCAACTGTTAAAAGACAATCAGTTGGTGGCCAAACAGTCTAAGTGTTCCTTTGGTCAGGAAACAGTGGCCTACTTAGGCCATTACATCTCCGCCGCCGGGGTGTCCGTGGATCCGGCCAAGATTACCGCCATTCAGGAATGGCCTACTCCTATTATCGACGTTTTATCCAAGGGTATGCCTCCATTGCCGACACTCTCACTGATTTGTTAAAAAAAGACTCATTTTCTTGGACTGATCAAGCAGCGGCAACTTTCTCTTCTCTCAAACAGCTCCTGAGCTCCACACCGGTGTTGCAACTACCCGACTTTACTCAGCCCTTTACAATTGAAACTGATGCTTCCGGAATGGGTATTGGGGTTGTTCTCACTCAAAATAAACACCCCATTGCTTTTTATAGTCAGAAACTGTGCCCTCGTATGCAGCGGGCTTCTACTACCACCGGGAAATGTATGCCATCACTCAAGCCATTGCCAAATGGCGCCAATATTTACTTGGCCACCATTTTCAAGTCATTACTGATCAACAAGCTCTCCGCCACCTTCGGGATCAAGTCATTCAAACTCCGGAGCAACATAAATGGTTACATAAGTTAATGGGGTATGATTTCGAGGTGTTTTATCGCCCGGGCCACAGTAATCAAGCTGCCGATGCCCTTTCCCCTCTGCCGATCGCTCATGTCATGGCCATTTCATCCCAGGATTGCCTCTTGCCCGGAGCTCAAAGTGTTATGCGATCAAGTGTTGGCTGACCCTACTGCTCTTCCAAATTATTCATGCAAAGATGGCTTACTTTTCTTCCAAAATAGGCTGGTGGTCCCTCATGGTTCCCCCTTATGTCAACTGTTACTTAAAGAGTTTCATGATTCTCCAATTAGGGGCCACGCAGGAATCAATCGAACCTTCCATCGCCTATCTTCCAACTTCTACTGGCGTCACATGCGTCGAGATGTCCAGACTTATATGGCTCAATGCCAAGTTTGTCAACAGATGAAAACTTCTTGCCTACCTCCTGGGGGTTTACTACAACCACTACCCATTCCCAACTTGGTCGTTGAGAACATAGCCATGGATTTTATTACGGGACTACCTCCATCCCAAGGCCGCTCCGTCATTCTCGTTGTGGTGGATCGATTGTCTAAGTATGGCCATTTCATCGGCCTACCTGCTACTTTCACAAGCATCAGTGTCGCTTCTGTCTTTATTTCAGAAATTGTTCGTCTTCATGGTGTTCCGGCTGATATCATCACCGATCGTGACCCCCGTTTTATGTCTGAATTCTGGAAGGAGTTGCAGCGTCTTCAAGGTACTCATCTCTCCTTCACTACTGCCTATCACCCACAATCCGATGGCCAGATCGAAGCATTAAACAAATGCCTCGAGATGTATCTTCGTTGTTATGTTACGGATTTTCCGAAAGAATGGATGCGGCTTCTGCCATGGGCAGAATACTGGTACAACACGTCTTATCAAACAGCGGCTCGTATGACACCCTTCGAAGTGTTATATGGCCGAAAACCTCCTTCTATGATCCGCTATGTCAAAGACAGCTCGGGCAATTCCCTGGTCCAGGCCCAACTGTTGGAACGTGATCTGGTACTTGAACTACTTAAGACTAATTTGGCTAAAGCACAAACTCGTATGAAGTTATCGGCTGACAAACAACGGCGTCCTGTCTCCTTCCAAATTGGTGATTTTGTGTATGTTAAACTCCAGCCATATCGCCAAGGTTCGGTACGTTTGCAACGTCACTACAAGTTGGGTCGTCGCTTTTTTGGCCCATACAAAGTCATCGCTAAAGTGGGTTCTTTAGCTTACAAACTGGATCTGCCAAGCACAGCCAAAATTCATAATGTTTTCCATGTTTGCCTCCTTCGTAAGTGTATCGGGACCCCGGAACAACAAGTTACACCGTTGCATTTTGGCTGATGACGCTGCCACTCTCATATTGCAGCCTCAAAACATCTAGGACACCCGTACTATTCAGCGAGCAGAGCAGTTGGTTCCTCAATACTTAGTCCAATGGACCGATTTTCCTGTTGAGGAAGCCTCTTGGGAGGATGCTGCCCAACTTCAACGGGCCTTTCCAGACCTACACCTTATGGACAAGGTGTGTGTTAAAGAGGTGGGTAATGTTATGAATAGATCTAGCCCAAACTCAGGCCCAAACAAAGGGAGTCCAGATCTGCTAAGGAGGAGCTCGAGGGTGAGAAAGATACCTGCTAGATTGAAGGATTGATGCCACATCAGCAGGTTGTTAAGTTAGTAAATTATTCCCTGACAATTCTGTTATATAGCATGAGAGTAAGCATGAGTGAGGCATGAAAATTGTTAAAGAGTTCTCTATTTTCCCATCCCTGTAATTTGGATCTTTGATCATTCTATATCAGAGATTTCTTCTTCCCATCCCTTACAATTCTCCTTCTTAGATAACTTGTTACACGTAATAGCCGCAATCGAAATCCAAGGACAGCAAGAAGAGGTCCAGTTTCATAGCAACCGAATTCCATAAGAAGCAAAAATGCGTCCAGCCTCAATCGAACGATGATATACGGGGACGATGGTACCACGAAAAATAGCCCTAACTACTAACAGATCTCAGATCTTCGTGTGTGGGTGTTGCCTTTTAAACATATAGGAAACTACCCCTCATCGGATTCATCGTCGGTAATTATCGGCGGCAGTGGATAACCGTAGCATCGTCGAGTGGAAGTGGTCGCCGTCATCAGAGACGAAGCAGTTAGGGTTTCAAAGGTATATACACTTTGAGGACAGTGCAAGATTTCAAGTGCGGAAAAAGGAAACGTAGAACTCAAGCGGCGGATCGTAAACGTAGAACTCAAACGGCGGAGAAGAATGTACCTGGAACTTTCAATTGTGTGTAATTGTAGATGGATGACCTTGTGAGAGAGATAGATCTGTCACAACCAATCAAATAGAGGGGAGGATGACCTGGTTCAGTGATGTGTCACAACCAATCAAAAATGCCAAAATGCTGAGATGACAACCAAATAGTAACAATACAGAGTACACATCAACTTTAAAATTTGATATATAAGGTAATACCGAGAAATAATAGTATTAATCGTATTAATAATATTTAGTCTGCTAGGATGTTAAAATGTTTTGGGTTTAACTTTTTCAACTCTATCACAAGTTGATGGTCTCTCTGGAAGCGGTCTTTCTTTCCTTTTGGGATAGAGGAAAGACATGTTTACATCCACCATCTCCAGACGCTAACAGTTTATTGGCGTAATTTTACTGGGTTGGTTGTTGTGGTTGTAGTTGTTGGATGTTAAAATGAAAAGGGTGGTTTTGCTTAAAAGAGTGTTGATTATACATGTGTTTTGTTAAGTGTTGTTACTACATGTGTGTTTTAGGCTGTACAGATAGCGATAAAGGGTTATATTGATTTTCAGTCATGGGTTTTATGTCTAAGGGGTTGTTTGATAATCACTTACCTAGTCCAGTAAGAGCTTACTGAGGACTGGGTCAGCAGTAAGCTTGTTTGATTAGATATATATTAGGTCGGACCGAGTAAGACTTGTCGGACCGAGTACTTGATCCTTTTCTAGCTGACCGAATCTAGAGAAAAATCACGTCGAAAAAAGGAGCGCATTTAAAAAACAAAAAACAAAAACAAAAAACAACTCTCATACTTTAAGTAAGCATAACTTCTTCAAAACTCGATAAATCTTGAAACTAAGCACACCGTTACATGCGAAATTGAAAAAACGATTCAAACTAGATATATATTGATATGCTTTCGGTGAATGTTTGAAAAGTCGAGATGAACACGATGTCGATGATGTTTAATCAAGCATAACTCCTCCGAAACTGAATGAATCTTGAAAATAAGCACGCCGTTGCGCTCGAAATTGAAAAACGATTCAAAGTAGACCTATATTGATATGCTTTCGGTGAATGTTTAACAATGTTTTTAATACATTAAAAATAAATAGCTATATATACATTTCTCAGTCAGCTTTTACTCAGTCATCAACTATCAAACAACCAAGTTTCAGCTAGACTTTCTTACCCAGTCAACTCTTACTCAATTAGCTCTAACCCAGTCAGCTCTTACTCAATCAGCAACTATCAAACAGCCCCTAAGTTAGTTTTTATATAACCGTGGTGGTACTTTTTAGCAATTCATATTTTAAGTTGTGCTAGTATTGATTAACCTATGAACCCAGATTTCAGGTCTAAGTTAGTCTTTTTAATAGTTGGATAAATTTTGTAGTGACCACATAATTTTTTTTTTCTTTCTTGAACGACAAATATTATTTTCTACTCTTGGTCCTCTAATAAGGCTTGAACCCAGCATCTTAAAGAAGAGGGCATACATCTTTACCAAATTATATTAAAGAGAAATTACATGCACTAATATCATCTCTTCATTTGTTTTCTATTATCCGCAGATTCAGCTTTGGTTCTGAGTAAACCGTGCACTAATGTTTATACCGACGCTTTGAGCAAGGCTATGGCTAAAAGTTTCCCACGTAATTACATGTGTTATTATATTATTTCTTCTCAACCTTTTTAATCAAAATTCACTTCATAAAACCCTCCCGTGTGTGTATATATATTCTAAAATTCATTCTTCTAATGGTTATGCATGTGAAATATAATAATTTCATATGTGAAATAGGGGCTGCATAGTTCAACACTTTAATCCCACAAGTATCAAAATTCGGAGGTGGTGTTTTACACCTCTCCGTGTGATAAACCAAGCATTCTTTTGGACTTCTATCCCACAAGTATCAAAATTACACAAGATTAAACATAACGTGTTCTATTACCCTTCTACCCTAGGGAAGGTTTTTTCTTTTCAAATTTTTATATGATTTAATATAAACCTTCATTAATTCCTAGAAACGAAAAAAAGAAAAAAAAAAACCATCTAAACATCAATGATCTTGTTTAATCTAATTACGGATTTCACATAAAACCATTATTTCATAAAAATGCAGATCTAGTTGACGAAAGAATAATAAGAGAAGAAGACCAAAACGTAACCAAGCACCACCAAAGTTTGTATAAAGCTATTCAAATTCAAGACTATGACACTGTTTATCACCTTTTAAAGAATGAGAAAGTTAGAATAACAGACAAAATTACCATTAATGGTAACACGGCACTCCACTTAGTGGTTGGTACTACCAAGAAGAAGGATATTTTAGAGAAAATGTTGGAAATGATACCGAGAGGAACCACAATATTATTAGATATGAAAAACTTAGAAGGAAGCACACTACTACATGTTGCTGCTATTGTCGGCAACACTGAAGCTGCCAGGATGTTAGTTAGAAAAAACAAAGATTTATTGTACATCATTGACAAAGAAGGTCATGTACCACTGGCTAGAGCTCTTTCAAATATGCATACTGACACCTTTCTCTATTTGTTGAACGACACTCGTACCAATACACATGACATAGAGATGGCTACTCTCTTTTCCGGTATCAATGGTGATGAGCTTATGGTTAATGCTATTTCTTCTGGAGATTACAGTAAGTAAATACTTACTAAATAGTTAATTGAGGTATGTGATATATTCTCTAACTCTTTATCATTCTCTTCATTTGTTTTCTATTATTTGCAGAATCAGCATTGGTTCTGAGTAAATATTACACTAATATTTATAGCGACGTTGTGCTCATGACTATTGCTCAAAATTTCCCACGTAAACTCAACATTTGGGAAAGAACCGTGAATCAATGTTTGTTGATCATATCTTTATCTTCATTATATATATACATATATATATAATTTTTTTAGTGAGTTTTATAGAACAATATAGGGGTCTAGTAGTTTTTTTTTTTAATTTCAAAAACTATTTTGTTACATATGTAACATTAAATATAAAATGCTACATATCAAGGCAGTCTTTGGATATTAAAAAAAACTCCTAGGCGTTTTTTTTTAATTTTTTCACCTAAGTGTAACCTATAACTTAAAGAAATCACCATAAAAAATGAAGAAAAAAAACGATTTCTACCCCGTTTTTGAAGAGTTTTACCCTTTCCCTATATATAGGGGGGGGGGGGGGGAGATTTCCTTGTATATAACTAGTAAAAAATTCTCAAAATCAAATGGTTCGATTCTCAAATGAACCCCCATACATATACACACACACACACACACACACATATATATATATATGATATATATATATATATATATATATATATGAGAGAGAGAGTTTGGTTAAAATAAGAAGTACTTTTTGGGTAAGAAGTATAAGAAATGCGTTGTGTGTGGATATTAATACATTGTGTTATCTTTTAATTATGTTTTTGGTAAACACATGACAAGCATAAAATATAAAACATCATTCATTGGATTTCAAACACCATTTATTAAGAATTGTTAGAAGGATATTATGTCAGGATATTAGTACAATTTGTTATCCTTTAATTCTAATTTTGATAAACGTATGGCATTCTGAAATAAAATTAAAAAAAACATGTATAGTGTTCTATATTTACCAAAAATATAATTAATAGACAATACCATACATTAATATCTAACACATTATCTATTTCTCACATTTCTTACTCAAAAGTACTTTTTTATTATAACCCTACTCAACACACACACACACACACACACAAACACATAGTGGGAGGTTCATTTGCAAACCATTTGATTTTAAGAACTTTTGAAAACCATTTCTTAGCCACTAGTTATATATATGAAAATCCTTTCTCATTAATTTGAGTGGCCCATCTCTCAAAATTAGTGGCTTAAAATGGTTCTCAACTCATTCTAAACGTATATATATATATATATATATATATATATATATATATAGAGAGAGAGAGAGAGAGGAAAGATAAACTGCAAACCTATTTGAGTTTGGAAAACCGTGAAAACCAAGCTAAAAATTAGTTTTTTGTTCCGATTTTTTTTATGGTGACTCTTTAGGTTAAAAAAACTTCCTTTATGCAAAAAAGTAAAAAAAACGCCTAGTAATTTTTTTTAATATTTTATAACCGATGTTACATATGTAACAGGGGCATTGTTACATATGTAACATCGGTTATAAAATAATTTTTTTTTAAAATTTTACTAGCCGTTTTTTTTTTTACTTTTTTGCATAAAGGGGTTTTTTTTAACTTACAGAGTAACCAAAAAAAATCGGAACAAAAAACGAAATTTTTAACTTGGTTTTCACGGTTTTACAAACTCGGGGAGGTTTTCATTACATCCCTCCCCTATATATATAGGGAGAGGATCATTTGAGAACCAATTTGATTTGAGAACTAAAAAGAGGTAATTAGAGCCACAAGTTTATTTATATGTATCCCCCAACCCATGAATTGTAGTGGTTCCCCCTGAAATTTGTGATTGAGATTTAGTTTTCAAAAGTTCTCAAAAGAAAAAGTTCTCATTTGAACCTAACCCTATATATATTTATATAGGGAAATGATCAAATAAAAACAAAATGTTATTGCAAAAACATGAAAACAAATATTAAAACCTCTATAACTTCCTCATACGTTAATATTTTAAAAAAAAATTTATACCAGAAGTCTTAAAATTATGTTACCTTTAATTCTGGAAAAAAAATTAAACATTTAAAATTTCGTGATTTTTTTATTATTGCACATGTGCAATAATAAGTATTAATTATATTACACATGTGCAATATTAACAAAAAAAAAACGTTAGTTTTTTTAAACTTTTTTCCAGAATTAAAGATAACATAATTTTAAGAATTTTGGTGCAATTGTTTTTAAAAAAATATTAACCTATGAAAAAGTTATAGAGATTTTAATATTTGTTTTCGTGTTTTCGCAATAAAAGTTGTTTTCACATGAACCTTACCATATATATATATATATATATATATATATATATATATATATATATATATATATATAGGAGAAGGATAAAATGAAAACCTCTCCGAGTTGGAAAAACCGTGAAAACTAAGCTAAAAAATTTGTTTTTTGTTCCGATTTTTTTTATGGTGACTCTCTAACTTAAAAAAACACCCTTTATGAAAAAAAATAAAAAAAACGCCGAGTAAATTTAAAAAAAATATATTTAAGAACCGATTTTTTTGCAAAAAGAAGTTAACCGGCCAAAAAAGACGTTAAAATTTTTTAAAGTTTTTAGATGTATTTTTTTATAGATTCTACATTCATTTTTAATGGTTTTGGTGAAAAAAAAAAATTAAAAAAGCGCCTAGAGATTTTTTTTAAAAATTATTTACAAATTTTGTTACAGATGTAACAAGGCATTTTACATATGTAACAGGTAAATGTTACATATGTAACATGACGTAACGTCAGATTTCGGATCGAAATTTAAAAAAAAAACTACTTGGCGTTTTTTTAATTTTTTTTCACCATAGGGCTTGTATTAACGCATATAATCACTACAAAAATTTTGAAAAGAAAAAAAATCGTTTTGTGGTAGTTTCCACGGTTTTTCCAACTCAAAGAGGTTTTCATTATATCCATCCCCTATATATATATATATATATATATATATATATATATATATATATATATATATATATATGAGAAGGTTAAAATGGAAACCATCTTGAGTGAAGGAAACTGTGAAACCTCTTAAAAAACGGGGTAAATTTTTTTTTTTCTCTCAATTTTTTTTGGTGGTTCTTTAAGTTATAGATTACTCTTAAATTAAAAAAAAAACACCTAGTAGATTTTTTTTAAATATCAAAAAAGTAAATGTTACGTATGTTACTTTCGTGTGTACCTGTAAAAAACATAAAAGTAACATATGTTATTATTTTTTTTTTTGAAAAAAATCTACAAGGTTTTTTTTTTTTCCATTTAAAGGTAGCTTATAATTTTAAGAAACACCATAAAAATTGAGAAAAAAAAAACATTTTTACCCCGTTTTTGAAGAGTTTCCACGGTTTCCTCAACTCAAAGGGGTTTACATTTTACCATTTCAATATATATATATATATATATATATATATATATATATATATATATATAAATATATATATATAAAGTTAGGTTCAAATAAAAACTTTTTATTTTGAGAACTTTTGAGAACTAAATCTCCACCACTAATTTCAGGTGGGGACCATTATAATTCATGGGGGGGGGGGGTTCATATATATAAACTAGTGGTTGAGATTAGTTCTTTTTAGTTCTTAAACCCAATTGGTTCTCAAATGACCCTCTCCCTATATATATATATATATATATATATATATATATATATATACTAGTTTTTTTTATCCCCGTGTGTTACACGGGTGACTTTTAAAAAAAAACTATAAATACAATTATAATCTACGACAATTATGTATTTTTTATCTTTAGTAATTAAATAATTAGTTATTAAATAATTTAGAATGCAACAAATAAAAAGATTGGAAATTAGTGGTTGAAGATTAGTTCTTTTTAGTTCTTAAACCCAATTGGTTCTCAAATGACCCTCTCCCTATATATGATAATTATATATATATATATATATATATATATATACTAGTTTTTTTTATCCCCGTGTGTTACACGGGTGACTGTTAAATAAAAAAACTATAAATACAATTATAATACTACGACAATTATGTATTTTTTATCTTTAGTAATTAAATAATTAGTTATTAAATAGATTTGAGAATGCAACAAATAAAAAATTGGAAATACAAATCACTTCCATAATTAGTAGAATTAGCAGGAAAAATTGTTGAGGATAAATGTGGTGGTGCCACATGGCAAATTGTGATGCCAAAAACTTTATCTTTTACTATACATATAGATATTATATATATATATATATATATATATATATATATATATATATATATATAGGGTAAGGATCATGTAAAAACCACATCTTTTTGCGAAAACCTAAAAACTAATACTAAAACCTTCATAACTTTTTCATACGATCATATTTTTTAAAAAAAAATTGCACCAAAAACCTTAGAATTATGAGTTCTTTAATTCTGGAAAAAAATTTAAAAAAACTTTAACGTCTCGTCGTTTTTTTATTAGTGCACATGTGCACTAATAATAAAACTCATACATATAGTATGCGTTAATGTTTTTTTTAGAAAAATCGCATCAAATACGTTATAATTTTGTTAGTTTTTCGTGGTTTTTTATTAGTGCACATGTGCACTAATAATAAAGCACTTTATACGTGTCGTATACATTAATATTTTAAAAGAGAAATTGCACCATAAATCTTATAATTGTGTTATCTTTAACTCTGAAAATATATTTAACGTTTTAAATTTTTTTAAATTTTATGCTACACATGTGCACTATAACTAATAGTTATAGTGCATATGTAGAATTATCATTAGTTCTATGAATATTTTCGTTTTTTTAAATGTTTTTAACGTAAACAATATGTTTTCGCATGACAATTCTCATTTGTGTAGTACTAATGAAAATGGTGCACATGTGCAGTAATAATACACATGTGCACTAATTTTTTTTTTCGAAATATCAAATTCTTTTCCAGAATCAAAGACAATAGAATTTTAAGATTTTTGGTGCAAGTTTCATAGAAAAAATATTAACGTATGTAAAAGTTATGAAGGTTTTAGTGTTAGTTTTTAGGTTTTCACAAAAAAAAGAGTTTTCGCAAGATCCTTACCCTATATATATATATATATATATATATATATATATATATATATATATATTGTGAAATGTTCATTGTAGACACTCCAATAAGTGTAGACATGTATACACTTTTTTCACCATTAGATATCTTGATCTAATGGTTGTGATTAATTTTTTTTCTTTTTTCTCATTATTTAGAAAATTTCACATGTGAACACTTGTAAAAAAAATTCATTTCACATGCGAAAGTGTCTACAATGAACCCACGCCCATATATATATATATATATATATATATATATACTAGGTTACTAACCCGTGTATTACATGGGCTGAATATATATTCATTATATTAGATAAATACAAAAGAAAAAGATAATTATCAAGAAATATGAAAACTATAATTTGTATAGAGTTCTTACAATATGTTAAATAATAATTTAATACCTTTAAGAAATTTATTATGTTTGACAAGTTGTTAATTACTCTTCACAAAAATGTTAAAAATATTGAGTAAATTAATCAATTCTATATTAAATTTATCAAAAAAAAAAATTAAAAATTTGGTTTTGATAAAATTGGTAATTATTCTTAATTGATGATTTACTAAATTGGTAAATGATTGTGAGCATTACATGTGGTGATGATGATGTGGACCCTTTATAAATAAGACATGTGACACAAATTTTATTACTTTATTAGGATTAAGATATAAGATATATATATATATATATATATATATATATATATATATATATATATATAGGGAGAGGATCATTTAGAACCAATTTGGTTTAGAACTTTGAGAACCATTTAAGCCACTAGTTTATATATATGGAAATCCCCCCATGAATTTGAATGCTTCCCCCTGAAAATTAGTGGCTAGAATGGTTCTCAAAAGTTCTCAAAGAAAAAGTTCTCATTTGAACCTAACCCTATATATATATATATATATATATATATATATATATATATATATGAGGAAATTTATTGTAGATCCTTAAAAGGTATAGACCTATAAACCCCTTATTTCGCATTTGAAATTCATTGAAAAGAAAACAAAAAGGATAAAAAGAAAAAAATAGAGAAAAATAATTAATCACAACCACCAGATTAATAGATCCAATGGTGGAAAATATGGTCTATGAGTGTACATTTTTAAGAGGTCTACAATAAACTTTCAGCTATATAGTCGGAGGTTTATTATAGACCCACTAAAAAGTGTATACCTGTAGACTACTTTTTTGATCATTGGATCTCTTTCTAATATTTGTGATTAATTTGTTTTCTTTATTTTTTCTTTTTTTCTCCCTTCAGAAAATTTCGTATACGAAATAAAGTTACTTCGCATGTGAAATAAAGTAATGCGAAATGGAGTAATTTTGCATGTAAAATAAGAGGTCTAACATGCAAATATTTTTAAAGGGTTTACAATGAACCTCCCTTTATATATATTATCCTAATTGTACACTAATTTTTTTTTTACCTTGAAGGGGTAAGAGATCCAAAAGAAACGGGTGCCATGATACACATTGCATTTGTTATTCCCACTTATGTGGTTTCTGTCTTATTTGTGTATAAGAAGATTACCTCAAAGACGGAGAGAAATCCTTCTGGAGTCACTATTGTTAGGACGATATTTGCTGTCGTTGCGCTAGTTTTATTAATTCACGTGTTGGGTAGGTCATGAGTTAGTAACGTTTTCTTTGTGTATATATAGTTGATTTCATGTGTTCAATCCAACCTATATATATATATATATATACAAGTAATGGTGCTAACAAGTTTTAACCTCCTATATATCTTGCACAGCTTACTATGGGCTTCGTGTGATTTTTCAAATGATCTCGATTATGTTACGAAAGATGATGCAAAAGTTTCCCTCTTTAGTGATTTTCCATTATAAGATAAAGCTATTACGTAAGACGAATCAAAACTTACCATGTCAATATATATTATATTTCAAAAAAAAGAAATTATATATGTATTTGCTTTAATTTAGATGCTTCTTAATTAATTGATGTCCATGTTGTAGCACTTGAGTTTAAGTTTGTCAAAGAGGGAGCTAAAATGCACCGTGATGCTACGGAGCTGTTACAAGCAATGTGTAATTTGATAAAAAGTACCATAGACTCTAGATCTCAGAGTGACTACTATAACAATGTGATTCTTGAAGCCTCAAGTCAAAATGCAAATGACGTTGTAGAAACAATCGTATCTTATTTCCCAAATGCGATCTGGAGTTTCAATGAAGATGGTCACAACATTATTCAATATGCTGTGATTAACCGTTCAGAAAAGGTCTACAACCTACTATATCAAATGAGCGAACACAAAAATGTTTATAAAACAATCATAGATCCTTTGGGGAACAACCTCTTGCATTTGGCTGCAAGATTGGCACCCACAAACAAGCTGAATCATATATCAGGTGCCGCTTTGCAAATACAACGAGAGCTGCAATGGTTTAAGGTGGACATATTTCATAACACATGTAGGATTAATTTTATTATAAGTCTATTATTAAGCTAAGACTGATATTATATTCTTAATTGCAGGAAGTAAAAGGATTTGTATGCCCACGAAACATCATACAAAAAAACTATTTCGGGGAGACACCTGAAATGGTATTTATAAGAGAACACAAGGAGTTGTTGATTGAAGGAGAAAAATGGATGAAGGCAACTGCAGAGTCATACACCATTGCAGCAGCATTAATCACTACCATTGTGTTTGCAGCAGCTATTACTATGCCAGGAGGAAACAACCAGGAAACGGGTATCCCGATTTTAACTAACAGCCCTGCCTTTAGAATATTTGCATTATGTGATGCGGTATCATTGTTCACATCTACTACATCGTTACTCATGTTCTTGTCGGTCCTCACTACACGTTTTGCTGAGCAAGACTTTCTCTTCAAGTTGCCTACAAAGTTAATAATTGGTCTCACCACCATGTTCATCTCAACAACAGCAATGCTCATAGGTTTTGGTGCAACCTTATTTCTTTTATTTGGCCAGAATAACCCACAAATTCTTTTTCCCATTGCTGCATTGACTTGCCTTCCCATTACTTCTTGTGCCACTTTACAGTTTCCACTGATTAAAGACCTAATCAGCAGCACATATGGTCGCAACATTTTTGGGAAGAAAAGTGATCGCCCTTTCTATTGAAATTTTCATTTTATATGTAACATTTGTAGTGTTGAAAGTTGAAATAAACATAGATTTATTTTAATATAGGTCAGTTGGTTTCTAGGTCTTTGATCGGTTTACATAAGTTAAGGTACCAGCCATGTGAAAGGGTATGTTGGGTCGTATACTGTGGCGGTTCAATACGTAATTAGGAACTCATTTTGTAAGGCTATGTGTAGTGGAGATTTTGAGAGAGGTGGGGTTATGTGACATGTGGCATTTGGGGGGTTATGAGTAAAGAGGTGTAGTGGGGGGTTATGAAGATGGGGGTTATGTAAAGTGGAGAACCAATAAGAAAAAAGCAAAAAAAAAAAAAGAAAAAAAAAACATCAAAAGGGAGGCGTTATGCAGGTAACGCCCTAGACAATTTTGGCTAACATGGCGCCCCGGGGGGTGGTGGAGGGGCGTTATAGGGGCGCCATGTTACACTTTTTTGCCCTATAACGGCCCACTACGAACAACCTAATTAAACAACAATGGTTATGATGTGACTTTTAATGTTTAATATTAATTTCTGTGTTCTACAATCAAATTTCTCCTAAACAATCTGACTACGTACGAAGAATTACCAACGTGAGCTGGCTAAGAGCCCACAAGCTAGGCCAAGCCAATTCGTAGAAGTACGAAACCACTAAACCCCTAGGTAAAAAAAACAACACTAGGACCTCCGAAGTCCTCCCAGGGAGGATTTGCCAAAGTGAACTTGTCAGCGAAGGTTGTTGCAAGTTTACATTGTATTCCGGTCCATGATCATAAAATGAATATCACATGTTATAGGATAGATATAAAGTGTAAACTTGCCTTAATAAAATAATATTTAATGTTCAATAAAATAAAACAAAGTCTCAGAAAAGAAGCAAGTCCTACAAATTAGGGGTGGTCAAAAACCGGGTAGCCCGCCTAAGACCCGAAACCCGACCCAAGAAAAACCCGAACACAACCCATTGTGCATATATTATGATGGGCTTTGGGCCTTGAATTACCTGAAAATCGGGCTCGGGCCCGGGCTTTACCTGAAAATATTACAAAATACCCGATACCCGAACATCAGTTAATTTTTTTTAAAGTTTAGATCTGAATTGCGTTTTATGTGCAGATTTTTAGGAAATTGAATATTTATTCAATAAAAGTGGACATATCTATATAAATTAGTACATTCATACCATATCTATTCCTACTTTGTCTCATAAAAACAATAAATATATATAAAAATATAATACCATCGAATATTAATCGTCTCGTTCTCTCTAATTTGTAACATTTGTAAATTACTCGATTGAGAAATTCGATCCGTTTTGAAAATTCGTGATTTACCGATTTGTAAATTATTGAGAACCGGAAGAATTTTCGGGCGTTTATAACCTAATTAATGGATCTAAATAATTTATAATCGATTTTCCAAACCGAATACTTAATTACAATCAACTAGAATCAAATTGGATGTCTCGAATTGAAAATAAAGTAATTTGAGGTTTTTACGCGTTTTCGGTACACGATTCATGGTTTACCGGGAATCTTGGATTTGGTCATCGTATATCAAATTCAATATTTTTATGAGTATAATAATCAATTATCATGTCATGAGTCTCACACGCTTGATCGAGTCGCGAATCGTTGGTGAATTGCCCAAATCGATACGTATGCCAAAACCGACCAAAATTGCATGTTTTGACCTAATTTGTGCATACGTTTGAGTTACGTGACATATTTGTTATCATTTTGAGTGGACTTAATGTTATGAACATGATGGAACCATTAATTTGGTGATTTGGGAGAAAACAGGACTCGAAAACCTCAAAAAACGACAAACTAAGCACGTGAAACGATAAACCAGGAGAGGCATTGTCACACCCCAATCGACGAAGAAATATGTCGGGGCGCGAAGATTGTCCAGAAGCACACAATACTAATATTAGGTTGCGATATTCTTAAAGATTACCTATTTTCATAGCAAATGAACAAACATAGCATCCAAGTCACAACATACGATAATCAACATAAAACATAAACTAAGCATAAGAGTTCATTATTTAATTAGGTATCTATAAAGCCGATGCAACCCTATGGTGATGATATCCAAGTCAAACCGCATTACCTGCAACATGTTATAAATAAAGTCAACTAAAATAGTTGGTGAGAATTCATAGGTTTAATGATAGCGTTAAAAAACATGCATACAAGTTTAATAAAATAATTAATCATAAATGATAAGTTAACATAATCCAATCCTTGACAATTAGGCTTCCAATCACAAGGCGCCACACGCGAGGCAGACCAAGTGGGCTTGTCAGACCAATAGATCTATTACTGTAACCCCGACATGTTTAATGTTAATAATTACGTTCATAGTTCAATCGTTCATTGTTCCATTGTTCAATCGTTCATCGTTCAACCAATCAATCCATATAATCATACAAGTTTCAAATAATCATCGAACATAGAATACGGATGTAAAAATAGAATTTTGATAAATGATACATGTTGCACCCAAAAATATTTAAGTAAAAAGGGGCTATGAAAACTCACATGATAGCGAACGCGTCGAGAGTAAAACCGAAGAATAGCGGCGCGAGTCAAATCCAGAGAACGTGGTGGAGTAAGCACAGAAAAAAAAATAAATAAATAAATAAGTATTCGAAAGAACAAAACGCGACTCGATATGACATGACGAACTCGAGCGGATACGCGACTCGTTGGTGTTTCGTGACAATATGAGAATTTAAATGATCAAATGGGTCAAACCTAAATCTAGGCCAAACAATTAGCAAATAATTATTTATCTAACTGTAAACCTTACGACGTCACAAAACTTGATTAATTTCTATAAAATTAACCAAATAATATTTAGTCTTCAAAAATTAATTCTAGGCCCCTCTAAGCATCTAGAAGCACCATATAAAATTTCAATTCAAGATTCAGACGGTTACTCACTTATTTATACGAAAAGAATTATTTTTAATTTGGAAAAATCCTAGTTAATTTAATTTAAATAATTAATCAACCAAGATCACACTTTAAGCATGACATAACCCTAGATCTAGGTTCAAAATCATATACCGTACAAGAATCAATACTCTAGTTTAACATTACCATGATCTAATCAAGATCTAAACATGAGAAAGCAAGAAACACACATAAAAATCATCATTTTTCCTTATAAATCCTAGATCTATGATCAAGATAGTGATTTCTTCATCCCAAACCCTAGATCTACCATCAAGGTTGTATCCATATCAAGATCTGACAAAGATGATTATGTAAAACTTAGATCTATGAAAGAAAAAAAATAAGAAAAAAGTAGACTTTTTAAACATAAAAATCAAGTTTTAATCACAAGAATGCTAGACCTATCAAGTATGATGTTTTCTCATGACAAATCTTGTATAAAAATGAGGTCTTTTACAGCCATAACTTATCTAACAAGATCTAACAATTTTCCAACAAAAAGTGTCGTAAAATTTTATAAAAATCCATAAAAATTCATTCTTTTTGTACAAAATCGCTAGATCTAGTCTTGTAATGCAAGATTTAGGTTTAAAGTTACATAAAAATTGGATCTTAATGATTGGGGACGAAAGATCTAAGAAGATGGAGGTTGGGTTTGAGAGATCTAACCTTTCGGAGTGAAAACCGACACGAATCAGGGTCAAAACTTGCTACTTGTGGTCTCTAGATCTTCACAACTCTCTTCCTTAGGTGTATCCAGCCGTTTTAGGGTTTAAAGGGTGCTTAGAATGAAGAATATGGGGGCTGGAACGAGTTAATATGCTTAAATACCCGTTAAATTAGGGTAAAAAACGATTCCAATGTTTTTTTTTTGTCGGTGGGCGTATTGCAAAGATACAAAATGGTTTCTTCGCGTATATCCGTGCCTCTCTGGGGTGTCGCGCACTGTTTTCACTCTAGATTCTTCGTTCTAGCTTCGATTTGACCCCCGTTTTTTTCTATATTCCTCATTTTAAGACCTCTATCATATTAAACACATTTAATCCACTCATAATGATATAAGATATGTCCCAAAACAATTAATGGTTGTTAAAATATCATACGAAATACATTTTTGGTTGGTTTTGTTGTTTTTCTCGATTTTAAGCAATTCACCAACGTTTTGTGATCCCGATGAGTGGTCTAGACACACTCTATTTCATATTAATTCTATATAAATTGCACCGTTAAGAATGCAAAATGTAGTGTTTTATTCGTTTCTTATAATTATTATGTTATGATGTAAATGGGCTTAAATTGTAATCATTATGTTGAACACTAGTATAAGAATAAATGAGTTAACTTCTAAATATTTTTGTAAAGTTTAACCTATAACATAAATGAAATAAAGAAAAAAGAATAAAGAAAGTTGATTCTTGTTTTTTTCGTAGATCAATAAGAAGAAATAAAAGAAGATGAATCACATGGATGATGTATGCATAGGCTTAAGGGATGGAGTGGACGTGGACGTGGACCCACATGTGCCATGTAAATTGTACTAAAAGAAGAAGGAATTTGATTTGTGGTGGACTGCCAACAATCAAGAGGAATTAATTATTTTCCTATAGTGTGAACACAATATTAAAGAAGTTGTGCGACGATAGTCCGCCTATAACGACTCGTTTCAACATTACGGGTTGTTACGACCAATTCGGCAAAAATTAATTTTAGGGTTTTTCGATTTCACAATTTAAGGAACGTGATGATTACGACTTGAGACTTCTGGTCAGCCATCTGCGATAATTTTAGAGCCTCTGGAGCAAGGAGAAAGCACCCGTTTTTTAACCGTTCTTCCAATCAGTAATGCAAACGAAGATGGAATCGAGGATCAAGAACACGATGTGTGGCTAATCCCCCATTAATCAACCACGAGATGTAGGGTTAGTTAGGTTTTTGATTTCCTTTGTTTGATTGTACTTAGACTGGTGTAAATCCATTCATTCGATTGATGATTGGGTGAAAAACCATTGATTATTCACTTTGATTGAAGATTGGTTTTACTGGATTTGATTTACTTTCTTGTTAATTGCTTGCTTAGCTTTTGAGTAATTGTCAAAGTTATTTCTACTTAATTGATACGCACTAAGACGACATCTTAGTAGGAGCCGTTATTCGGTTTCAGACCGTTAGCCAGCATCCGCCAGATTCCTTTGCCTTGTGTGTATCCTTCAAATTGAACACAAAATCAAGTCATGTCTATGTGACGGTTTTTAGTATAATCAAACTAGGATTTCATTACCTATTGCTAACCTGAACCTCGGGGATGATCATCTAGTCTCCATAGTTTTTCTAAAGCATAATTTAATTTCAAATTTACATTTTTAAGTAGTGTTTGTTCTAGCCTTTTCAATTTACAATTCAAATGAAAATATCAACTTTTTCACTTCTTAATTTTAATTTAGTTTAGTAATGTAATCAATTGGATAACACTAACCACAAACTCTTTGTGGTTCGACACCCTGCTTGCCCTAACTAGTTTAAGGTAAAAAGGAACACAATTCTCTTATCTTTGATCGGTACCTTCGACGCCGATCAAATTTTGGCGCCATTGCTGGGGAGATTGTGCGCTTGGTGCAAATTCTAATTTTGATTTTTATTTTTAGTTTTTCGTGTTTAAGTGTTTAGTTTCTTTTTTTGTTGCTATTCTCTCTAATACGTGTTACGCTAGGTGTGTTAAGTGTGTAGGTGACATGTTGCATGCGTACTCGTTTTTCTAGGAAGACATCACCACTTATCTACTATCTAGAGATAGAGAAAACATCAAGGCACAACCGTGTGCTTCATCGAGCAGGGTTAACAGGAACCCCAATTTCACAAGCCATCGAAGAAGCAGCCAACAAGCCATCAACAACACAGTTTGCAGAAATGGAAAACCAAGATGATGACTCCATTACCATGGTCAAGTTCAAGAAGATCAGGGGAACCAGAACCAAGAAGGCAACCCCAAAACCAAGACCAAAATCCCCAACAACCACCAAACAACCAAATACCTCAAAACCAACAACCAGTTTCACCCCCTCAACCTCAATTTCACGTTGCTCCTAATCAACCGGAGAATTTTAAATACCAAGGTGCGGAGCACTACCGTGCCCCTTACCCTGAACCACCCCATAACCAGAACCAAAACTAACAACACCCACTTAATCAATACCTAAACGCTAACCCCAACATGCCACCCAGGTTTGACTATAAGGCAGTCAATCAAGATGAGAGGTTTAGTCAGCAAAGGTTATTATAATGGTGATAGAGATGACGGGGATGATGACATAGGTCCACCAGGGTTCGAGAATCAAGTACATCAGAATTTTCAAGGAGGTTATGGGGGTAGACAACAAGGATACAAGTATGCTTACCAACAACAATATCCACCCTATCCGCCCTATCAACCCTACCCACCTCAACAACACCCATAATACCCTTGATATCCACCACAACAACAATATGATCAAGGAGGGTATGGAGTAGGTCAACCGCCATTAAACAATTATGGCGCGGGGTACTATAATCCTCAAGCACCAGTTGTAGGAGGGGTCGACATCCATTTCCGACCGCTAGTCATGGATAACCCATCTCCCATAGTTACTCCTCATAGAAATGATCGATCATTTGAAGTTTGGCCGACATACTTTGTTGGATTTAGGTGTCCAAACCCGACTAAATCAAGTGCCCGACCCGGTCAAGACCCGTAAGAGTTAAACCGGAGGCAACGGTTTTTAAAGTCCGCTTACCTAATTAACCGGCAAATTCACAGAAAAATTAATTATTTGTTTATTAACTGGTTTAAAGAATAAATTAACTAATTATTCATAATAAATCGTTATGATTAATTTAGCGAAAAAGACGTTAAATATCATTTAAGTCTTAAACGACAATTAACGAATTAGTTATTTAACTGATATTCGTTAAGTCTCGGCAAGCGACAAATATTTAAGAGTTAAATGTTAGTCTCGAAATTAAATGGTTCGATTAAGGATTAAATAAAAATGAGGGACTAATTGGAAACTTAATCAATTATATATAACTGATTAAGGGAGGCGCGAAACCCTAATCCTCCATTAGAAATTCAGGCCTGATGTGTTGTTTAGGGTATATGAAAAGTGGGGTCCTACACTATCAAATTTTAAATTTATAAACTGGTTATTCACCAGGGGACTATACCAACACACTAAGGCAAGTATACCTGTCGTGCGTAGCACAGTATTGGTAAACACCGGGTTTTCGAACCTCAGGGACACGAACTTGTTGAAAACAATCGATTTATAATTCAGCCGGTTTTTGTTGTGTTTTGAAAATTGATTTTAATTTAGAAAACTGAAAATGACAGTAATTAAAATGTTGTTTGGAAAACAGATATTGGTAAAGGATCACTTAGGCATGGCTTCTCCAACTTAGGTTTGACAGGTGTATTGGTAATGCGTTCTGACTTATCTCTGGGATGAACTGGGGTCCTAAGACAAGGCCTACCTAGTTCCTATGGATAGGTTCACGTTTAGGGTTATAGACACGCCCCTAGACGGTTACTACTGGTCCATGGTGAAGTACTAATAAGGTTGCGGTTGATGAAGTGCCCTAGGCTGGGTCCCGAGTTATTGGTGGCTCAACTCACAACTGGTCGAAGGGTTAGGATAGGTATGGCTCTAACGGTCCTATAGTTGTGAAGCGGTTACAATTGGGTTGATAGGTTGACCTAGTAGGTCCTAGACACGACTAAGCAAGAACAGACCCGAGTTATCGGTGAATGCTTGACTACTTGACAATGGCAAGGGTATCTACTAGCTAAGGGTAAGGTGATTTCTCACTCAAACTCTATGGTGGACTCCTAATCGAATTCTAGGGTTTCCCTGATGATCGTGAATATTTCTAGTTCACGCGTACGCCGCAGGTTCTGTTGTTCGGCTATACAATAGTCTCCTAACGATAGAAGGCTTTGCAAGCTAGGGTTAGGGTTCCACAAGACCAGAGATTACTAGACACAATATAGGAATTCAATCCATCAACCAAATCAACGCAATCATAACTTTTACTTCATAAACGCAAAATATAAGCAAAATCGATAATTATTAAAGTCAAACCATGGTCGGATTCTCCTCGCCTAAGCGATACGATGAGTTTAGCCAACCATGTTAATGTTTAAACATAAACAAATCTGATCTAAACAAGAATTCATGGCTAAATGTATATGCAATACCAAATCGTTGCTCGAAAGGATGAAAAAACACTACTTTAAGACTCGTCCAAGGCTTCCAATCTTCAAATATTCAAAGGGCTTCAACGAGGGCTTTCTCTGGCTTTTTCTCTGCTCTCCAAGATGTCTTGAATGGTGGAAATGGCTCCTCTATTTATAGGGGTCGAATTCCGAAGTTTCCAAATGGGGAGCACCTGGTCACGGCCGTGACAGTGTCTCTCACGGCCTGGGCAGGACATGACGTGTCGTCTGGTCAGCTCTGATGTCGGTCACGGCTTGTAGGGGGTATCCTGAGTGTCGGTCACGGCTTGTAGGCCGTGATAGGGGGTCTCACGGCTTCGACAGGGCTGTCATGGCCATGACAGGGTCTTCATGGCTTGGCTTCAGTGCTCACAACTTGGACAGGGTGTGACAAGGGTCCTCATGGCCTAGGCCAGGCCATGACAGAGGTTCTCACGGCCTGTAAGCCGTGAATTTTTTCAGCTTCTTGAATTTTTCTGTTTTCTTCCTTGTTTTCCGCACCAAGCTCCATTTTTCCTGCAAACTCAATTTCATATATTTTAACATTTTCAAACTCAATTCGCTATTTCGACCCCAAAACCCGTTATCATTTCGTGTACAAAACCACACACATCAAACATCCCCATACTTAAACATTGCTTGTCCCCAAGCAATCATTTTTAATCTCGACACTACTACAACTCGATTATAACCACATAGATACTTAAGTGTACATATTCGGTCCACAAGATTTACTATCAATACTAGGGTTTACAACCTCAAAAGTTTTAATGATTTTTTTTTGTTTTTTTGAAAACTCTCAAAATCTCTCAATCAAATAATGCGAACCATTTTCTATCATTTTTTTCACTCAACTCACCATTTCACTCGACCTATGGGTGTAGTATTTGAAGTGAATGCTCAGGTCAAGCATATCTAATTGTTTCTTGGGTTTATATATACGATCGTGAGTTCGTTATAAGATCCGACCAAAAAAAAGGAGGGAGATACTCAAACGTTTGCTCACATATACGGGTGTATGAGCTACCACCCTAACGTATATCTTGGCGTATACGTACAGCCGTTCACAATTTTCATTGTGATTTATTCATATATATATATATATATATATATATATATATATATATTTCTTAGCTTGATTTAGGGTTTTGCAACCTTTCAATACAAGACTAATTTTATATATATATATATATATATATATATATATATATATATAAATATATACTGGAGTTATGCAGAAAGTCCAGTATCTTCGGGCAATTGACGACCCGGAGAAGATCCATAACGACTCAAGGCGATTTATTAAACACGGTCTCAAAATAAACCTATAACATGTTTTAGAGATACGACATCCCTCATAACTATGATTTTTTCATGTTTTGCCTAAATATATATATTTCTTTTGTAGGCTTACCTCACAAGGGAAATCGGGTGAATGGGTTTTTGTTGGTTCACAAAACTCGATCGAGAAACTCTGATTTTGTGATGTTATATGAAAACAAACTCTTGAGGAAGACCTTTCTTGCGACTTGCAGATACGATAAGGCACAAGTAAATTATCTATGATTTGCGTTAAAATGGTGTACTTTCGTGTCATGTGAGATTGGGATAAATTTTTTTCTTAATTTGGGGGATTTTCAGACTTTTGATGTGGTGAGGGAGTTATATTCAATTTGCTTAGCCAACCCTTGCCATCCCATACTTAGAATATTGCATTGTCCTCAATGCTAAAAAATAAAATCAAGCAAAAAGGGTTGGATAAAGTGAACTCCCTGATTGTTGTGATTGCCCATGATTCTCACCTCCACACACATCGAACACCTAGCACTTGCATCATTCCATATCTTGAGCAGTCAAATTCCTAAAAATTAAAACACACAAAAACAAAACACACAAAAATAAAATTAAATTAAAAAGTAAAATAAACCATCGGGTTGCCTCCTGAAAGCGCTTAATTTATTAACGAGTCTTTAGCTCGACTCGGCCCCTGTGAATCATTCAGGGGGCTTCTGGAAGCTCAGATCTTCCACGTAAGCTTTGCTAATGGGCCCCTCGATATAACATTTTAATCTATGCCTGTTTACCTTGAATGGATGTCCTTCCTCACCCACTATCTCCACTGTTTCGTACGAAAATACCCGTGTAACAGTGTAGGGACCGCTCCACCTAGATCGCAGTTTTTGAGAACAATTTCAGACGCGAGTTGTACAGCAACACACGATCCCCATACTTGAACTCTTTCTTCTCCTTGAGTTTTTGATTGTGTGTTTTTGCCGTTTTGTCCTTGTATCTTCTGACGCTCTCATATGCTGTGTCTCTCAATTCCTGTAGCTCGTTCAATTACAGGAGCCGCTCCTCACCCGATTTCATCAAGTTTGCATTAACTGTTGTCATCGCCCAATAAGATTTGTGTTCCAGTTCTATGGGCAGATGACACAACTTTCCGTAAACAAGCCTAAAGGGCGTTGTGCCGATCGGTGTTTTGTAGGCTGTGCGGAAAGCCCACAAGGCGTTGTCGAGCTTCTCAGACCAGTCTTTACGATGAACGCTGCACGTTCTTTCCAAGATACGTTTAATTCCTCTGTTGGATACCTCGACCTGCCCACTAGTTTGTGGATGGTAGGGTGTTGCTAGCCTATGGTTGACACCGTATCTTTTCAAGAGCCTCTCCATCTGGGAATTGCAGAAGTGAGTGCCTCGGTCGCTGATTAGGGCTTTGGGTGTACCGAAGCGTGCAAACAACTTCTTAAGGAATTTTGTAACGAATCGCGCGTCATTAGTTGGGAGGGCTTGGGCCTCTACCCATTTTGAGACGTAATCGACAGCGACGAGTATATACTTGTTTCCATATGATGACGGAAACGGACCCATGAAATCTATGCCCCAGACGTCAAATATTTCGCAGGCTTGAATGGGGTTTTGTGGCATCTCATTTCTGGCTGAGATGTTTCCGGCTCTCTGGCATGCGTCGCATCCTCTCACGAGTTAATGGGCATCCTTGAAAATTGTGGGCCAATAGAATCCGGAGTCTAGAACTTTTCTTGCTGTATTGTTGGCAGCATTGTGGCCTCCGGTTGGCCCGTCATGGCAATGACGCAGAATTCTATGCGCTTCCTCGCCGAAGATGCAATGACGAATGACTTGATCGGCTCCAGTGCGGTAGAGGAATGGATCCTCCCAAATGTAGTATTTTACGTCCGTAAAGAATTTACGGCGTTGCTGATGCATCATGCCTTTCCTAACAACACCCCCAGCCAGATAGTTCGCGAAATCCGCCAACCAGGGGGTTCCATCTTCTTTGGCGGGGCCTTCATGAGCAGAGATGGAAAACAAGGATTCGCAAGGGAATTGTTCGTTGATCTTAGATTCCTTGTTTTGGACTTCAGGATTCTCCAAACGAGATAGATGGTCCGCAGCGACGTTTTCGGCTCCCTTCTTATCATTGATTTCGATATCAAATTCCTGGAGCAACAAGATCCACCTGATCAGACGTGACTTAGCATCCTGCTTGTTGAATAGGTACTTGATCATCCCATGGTCAGTGAAGACTTTCGTTTTAGAGAGCACGAGGTAAGAGCGGAATTTATCTAACGCGTAAACCACGGAAAGTAGCTCCTTCTCAGTGGTGGTGTAATTTTCCTGGGCATCGTCAAGGGTTTTGCTCGTGTAATAGATCGTATGGAATCGCTTATCCTTATGATGCCCAAGGACTGCTCCGACGGCATGGTCGCTTGCGTCGCACATGAGTTCGAATGGCAATGACCAATCAGGCGCCATCATAATGGGAGCATTCACCATTTTCTCTTTTATCAGATCGAAGGCACGAACGCAGTCAGCGGAGAAGTTGAAAGGAGTGTCTTTTTCGAGCAGTTGGGTCATGGGGCGAGTGATTTTAGAGAAATATTTAATGAAGCGGCGATAGAATCCCGCATGACCCAGGAAACTCCTGACAACTTTGACATTGGTAGGGTGAGGGAGTTTGCTGATTGTTTTGATTTTCGCTCTATCAACCTCAATCATGACTTTGGAGATTTTGTGACCATGCACGATGCCCTCAGTGATCATGAAATGGCACTTTTCCCAGTTGAGCACCATATTTGTTTCCTCGCACCTGTCCATCATTCTATCAAGGTTTCGTAAGCAAGTATCGAATGAGTCCCCATAGACAGAAAAGTCATCCATGAGGACCTCCATGGAATCCTCGATCATTTCACTGAAGATTGCGACCATACATCGTTGAAAG
>JBCNJP010000016.1:8838268-8870876 GCA_039602395.1 Deinandra increscens subsp. villosa
CTGGTTGTAAACATTAATGTAAATTTAACAGTATGATTAAATGCATGATTGTGTGTTTGATGTTTTAATTTAGAAAATATGAACCTTTTAATCTACATACCAAAAACATCTAACTTGTGAACCAACATCTCACATGTGATGGTTCTAGTGATTATATTTATTTTGATTTTAACTAGTTTTTTCTTACCACGCGACTAATTAACTCGGTTACCTGTGAAAGTAATAAGTAATAATGTAAGTTTTTAAACACACTACAGGCTGTTTTAAAAGTTGCTCCATGTAAAGTGGTTAAATAGAAGAATGTGTGTCTTGATAAATAATATGTGTTTATACCATATGCATTTGATACCTTTTGGTATTCTCGCACCCGAGGCCATCGAGCTACTATGTTGGGTTCAGCGAGTCATGCATATTAATCTTATGACGCCAAGATCTATGAATGTATTCTTTAAATAACTTGGTTTTGTTATATAAAAAAGTTTAGCGGTGCAGCTTGTTGCCTATTTGCTTTCTATTTTCTTGTTAACTGATGAATTGTTTAAAAAAAAAACACACACTTGATGGATATGAAAGTTATGGAAATAGGTTACTCCTAGAGTGCCCGATGTTATTTATGACCCGGTAAGTATATAATATGATGTTTCATTTGATGTATAAAGTGCTTCTCGTATATAGATGTTTTTGACAATCGACTAGACAAAGCTTTAGGCTACAAAGCTTAATTTTCAACACAAGAGTTTATCAAAAGAAAATATATATATTAAATAATAATCAAAGATAAATATATGTTAGGAATAAAGCTAATGAATATTCTCAAGGTAGTTCTGTAACACCTAGGTCTGAAGTCGAACAACCACGTATTAATCAGCACGACATTCAGCACCTCTGATGAGCTTAATAATTAGACTTATACAAATAGCAAGGCGTTACAGGGAGGGCAGACTCTCTGTAATATCCCTCCGTTGTGAGAATCAGGGGCGGCTATGGGGAGGGGCGAGAACGGCGACCGCCTAGGGCCCGGGATTTAAGGGGCCCGGAAGTTTTGTAATATGTTGTTATATATATATACATCAAATTGTGTATTAATATATTGTAGTTTGAAATTAAAACAAAAAAGTCATTGGTGTAGATGGTACTAATGTTTGATATAAATGTGTAACCTAGAGGTCCCTGGTTTAAATCCTACCCACTCACTTTTTTTCTTCTTTATATTATAAGGGCCCGGTTTTTATTTTCGCCTAGGGCCCGATCTTGTTTTTACATTTTTGGAGCCGCCACTGGTGAGAATCAATATGTCTTTGATTAAAGAAGATAAGTGTCGAGTGGAGAGAGTTAGAGAGATAAAAATTACCTTAGCTAGTCATCTTTCTGTTTATATATTTGGAGATTAGGGTTTCATCACTTGATACGTGATCGACGTCAGGCCCATGACGTGTGAATGCATGAACATTCTAGAAATTATCATGCTTCTTTGATTCCGCGATCTCTGATTGAATGAAAGAGCCTATTCACACAACGCACACCATGTGGCATAACCGCTTATTTGGTCTCCAATCTCAGCTCCATAGTGGAGCATGTCAACCATGACCCGTGTATGACACATGTTTGTATCCTCTTTGATATACATTTTAAAACAAAAGCAGTTAGTTATGCAAAAAGAATTGATAAAAAAAAAATGCATTATGGCATAAGCATGCCTTTCTTTGAAGTACCTTTTTGTGCTAGCAAATTTGTATAGCAAACATTACTTTACACTATCTGTAATATCCAATAATATGTGTGACAAAATAGACATATATATATATATATATATATATATATATATATATATATATGCAATGACTTTCGACAAATACTTTTAACATAATAATTGTATAAGAGTGTGCATGTAAATTAGAGATTATATATAAGATGCAAATGAGTCAAGTTAATTGACTATATATGAGCCTAATTTGTTTAAGTTTAGTATGTTTTATTTAAAAGGCATTCAGTTGGTATCCGGCACGTTCAAACTTTATGTTTAAAGCTTGAGCTCTATCGGTATGTAAGCTATAAGCTTGAGCTTGGTCCACGCTCAATTGTTATTTATTTAGCTATTTATATTTATAAGTATAATTGTTCATCTTAATAACAATTATGCTTGCATGGTTAGTATCAAGAATAGTATAAACAAATCATAATCATAACATGCACTGGCGAAGCTTAGTGGTGCCACGGGGGCGACCGCCCCCTTAGTTTTTTTGGGTCGAAGTGTTAATTTTTACGATTTTTGAAATTTTTTAGATATATATTGAGAACCCCCCCCCCCCCCCTCTCCCGGCATTAGGATCCGTAATTTTTCATCCCCTCAAACTTTTCGGTGAAGTTTCGCTAATGGTAACATGCAAGATTACGGAATGTGCATGCTAAGATAACTAGGTATCTTTTTTAAAATGTTATTAAGCAGAAATCTAAGGTACTAAAATTCATTAATAGTAATCTATTACTTTCATACAATACCATGTATAGAAAACAAGAAGAATATATCTATTAAATAATATTTTTAATATTTTTATTATTACATTTTCTCTTTCTTTCACTCCTAACCACTTTATAAAAAATATTAAAAACAATATAGAAAATCTATAGTGTTTTCTTAAATATAGAGATGAACAATAAACTTTTTTCTCACATCTACAAACAACCAAACCTTAAATTTTAGGGACTATACTCACAAAAATATAGAGAACCTGCTGTGAATCGGCAGGTTCCCCCTCTCATCCCTATAATTTATACATTTTTTATTACTTTTTTCTCTCTTTCACTCACAATCACAATTAAATAAAAAAAAAATTTGTATCATTACATTTTCTTTCTCTTTCATCACAACTAAAGCTCAAATTTTAAAAAATCATTCATTTTTTTGTCAAATATACAGATGAATAGTAACTCTTCTCTCTACTCTACTCATAGCCACACACAACCAAACCTCAAATTTGTAGGGTTTACACTCATATATTTATGGGGAACATACTATGAATGTTCTAAGGCCGGCTTTAAATGAGAACCATACCACCCCTTTTGAAGCTTAAAAACTTCAAATTCTCTCTCACAATTCTCTCATTTGACAGCATACTATTGATGAATTTTTTAAGCCAAAAGGCTTCAAAATGAGTATTATTTGTTTCTCTTTCTTTCATTACAATATTAACTACTAACTATTTTGTCTTATTATATATTTTTTTTCCAAATTTAATTTTAGTATTCCAATATAACGAGTTGGACTCAAAATGAGTCCGTCCAAAAAATAGTACTATGGTTTAGGTTAGGATGAGACGACTTAAGAATAATATAATTAAATGCAACGTGTTCGGGTCAAGGTGAATACGTCTTAATTTGATACTTTCTTGGGGAAGACGAATTAACTTAAAACCAAAATAATGAAACTATTACAAAATTAACTTGTAATTAAATTTATTAATCATAAATAATATTTATTTATTATTTAATATATTGTATATCAATTTATTATTATTATTATCTTTATCTTCATCTTTATAATATAACAAAAAAAAAACGTAACATTTTCTCTCTCTATTTTAATTAAATAATATATTTTTATACATTTATCATTATCTTTTCTCTTTTTCATTTACAGCCATTTTAAAAAATATTAAAAAAAGGAAAAAAAATAAATAGTTTTTTTGTTATCAAATATAAGAATAAAGAGTAATAATTTCTCTCCTCAACTTATATTCAAAATTTCAAATTTTACATCCTTCACTCAAACCGGTTAGTGAACAGTGAATGTTGTTACAAATTGTATTTGTGTAACAACCAAATTGGCATCTCCTAGTTGTACTAGATGCTTTTGTTCTAGAAAAGTTCGTAAAATTAAAATTCATGAAATAAAACTCATCCAACTTTTTATAAAAAAAAAGATTTAAAGACAGTGAAAGAATTAAAACTCGACCAAATTAATTCATTTCTTAACAGTTAAAATCATTAATAATTTTTAATATTTAAACCTATAACTTTTTAATCAAATTCTTAGCACTCCACTAATAGATTGTTTAAAAATTTGTTTATTGAAAGAAATATAAAAAGAGGTGTAAATTGGATTGAAACACCTGTCCAAAAGCAAACCTCTAGAATCGAGATGTTTATACTAGATTACTGTACACTGCTTGTTTCCACAGGACCGTCAAACCGCTGGTCCCACCTCTCAACATCACACGTCGCCTATCTACACCTGTTTCTCTTTTTTCCCATTATTTTGAATAATAAATCAAATAATATCTTCATAGTAAAATAATATTTCTTTAAAAGAAATCTGGGTTTAAATTTTATAAAATGTAGATAGGATGATTTCAACCCCTAAATGTTAAGAATCGTATTTTTATTTAATTTTGGACAGCGTATTATTGTTTTTGTATGTTTGTTTTATGTTTAATCACTTAACTTCACTCTCTTTTTTCCTCTTCATTTACCGGGACGATTAAGATATTAAATAACTAACGGGTAAATTTATTTACTAAAGTCTTAAGTAAATAACTAATGGGTAAATTTAGATATTAAATTAAGCAGTTAAGTATGAAAACTTTTACAGGAATCATAAAATCATATAATAAATAATTAACGTCTTCGATCAATCGCATGTGTTCGACCATATCATAGACGGATGTGCACAATTTTCTATGTTTATTGTCAGCGACACCGAGTATGATCAAGAATATTATCTTACTTATGAGATTTATCTAGAGTGATCAACATTTGTGAAGTCGTTTACGTGCCTACATACCGATGATCATAAAAGGTTGTACTATAAAAAACGTCATGAATCGGCTAGAAAGGATGTTGAATGAACATTTTCAAGGTTGAAAAAGAAATGACATATGATTGTCAATCCAGCTCGTATGTGGACGAAGGGTAAAATCCCTGCCTCCATGTATACAGTTTTGATTTTGCACAACATGATTTGGGAGGACGACAAGAAAGCGATTTGCCAAGGCTATGTAGAAGACAAAATCACACGCGTTGAACTAAGCGATAAAAAAAATGAATCGCATGAAGATACAAAACAGGGAGATACACAACATGATTAAATATGATTTGATTGAACATGTTTGGAAAAATCGTACATAACGTTAGTATTTTATGTAATTTTAGGACTTATGAATTTTATTTATTATTAATGTAATATTTTTTTAATTATAATTAGTCTAATTATGTTCTTTAATAAACTGTTTTATTTTAATCATATTTATCATCAAGGGTGTTTTTGAGGGTGTGCAGGGTGGACGACCACACATGATATATGTTTTAAAGGGGCATAAGAAAAAAGTTTCTTCTCATTATATATCACGTGTCATTACAAACCTACTTTTAGGTGTAGAATTTATAAATTTCGATGTGTTCTTTTTTATTTAGTCTTACTTTAGTTTCGGTGTATCTTTTTATTGTTCGCATGTATATTTTCGCCGTTTCAATTTAATTTATAACGTTATTTTTTTTGATAAATTTTTGCGGTTCACATGGATAACTATTATTTTTAGGTGTATAATATTTCCGTTTTTTTTACATGTGTTACAAGAATGCAACTTAATTGTAGATTTACGTTTTGCCCGCGACAGAACGCAAGTAATAATAACTTGATAAATATAAAGATTAAATAACTTGTGTTGTTAACTTCAAAGGTACCAAAAGTAAGGTGGCTACAATTAAAACTTACAAAAATTAACTATTCATAATAATTAGTAATACTAATTGGCTTCAAAACTCATGATTAAAAAAATTACTAATTATATATAGGAGTGAGTTTATAGCGAAACTAAAAAAAAAACACTTAAACGTGTCTATTTTATGTATTTCTTTAATTTTTGGAGGATGGGATAAGGAGGTGACAGGTTAAGGAATGAGGTGTATGATAAAGGTGTATGAACATTTATCATAAGATCTCGGTTTCAATTCCTACTTGTAACAAAAGAATAAAAAAATAGGGGTTACAAGTTGGGCGAGTGAGTTGATTGGAGATGATCGGGCGTGTCGTGTAATGTATCCGTCGGTAATCCAAATTTGCCGTTTGAAAAAAAAGGTTGAGGAATGAATATAGTGTTTTTTTGTATCTTTCTTTAAAATTTTAAGGATGGGATAAAGATAGAAAATGAGTGTTCGGGGAATTCTCTAAATCCTAAAGGGGCGTTTGGTTTGTGGAATGTAATGGAATTGGAATTGTAAAATTTTCTCTTTAAAGTGGTGTTTAGTTGAGTAACGAAGTGAATTGAAATGCAATACAATCTTTTAATCGATGAAATTTAGTATTATTTTAACATTCTTTAGATATCCTTCATTTTAATGAAGGAAAATTACATGGCCTCAAATTCCTGACTTACGGAAAGTTAAGGATGTTAGTTTTTTGATAAAACATTGGATTTAAATAATCTCAAGTTTCATCAACTGGCCGGCAGTATTCCTAAGTTTTATAAAAAATAATCCAAGTTTTAATTAATTGACTCACAATAATCTCAAGTTTTATCAAAACTAACGTCGTTAAGTTTCCGTTAGTTAGTGATCATTGAAGAAAAGTTGGCCTCAATAATAAATATTTCGTTACTTGGGATTAATGCAGACCAATTGATAAAACCTACAATTATTTAAATCTAATTTGCCTTATAAAACTGCTAAAGTTGCTATTATTTTAATATTATTATTATTCCTAATATGTTTTGTTTTTCTTTTGTAACATATAAAATATGACACTTCACAAAATACATGATTCTTTATGTTTTGATATATATTTTATTTGAAACCTAATCATGTCAAACATATGTTATTTTAAATTTTCTCAACATCGTAATGTTTTTTATATTTGGAATTTCTACCGTATAAATTTATACAAATTAAAATGTCTCAACACATATAGCGGTATCTGTAGTTATGGAGCCCTTTTCTTGGGTATTTCTTGTTGGTATTTTAGTGTAAAATAGATTATGTTTAATAAGCAAATATGAGTCGACGCGTATTTGCATATTGACCAGACTAACGGGGGTTCGGGGGCAGCGCCCCCGAGAGAAGCGGGGTCCAAGGGGCGGCAGCCCCTGGCGGGTCCAAGGGGCGGCAGCCCCTGGCTGGGGAAAATTTTTATTTGGAACAATGTTGTTGTATAGAAAATGCATTAGAAATTTGCGTTTTTGGTTTTGTGACATATAAATTAGGTCACGCATTTAAAGTCGGTTTTCTAGATAAAACCAAATAACTGCAAAGCAGTTACTGGGCCTAAAAAACTGAAATTGAGATAAATACGAATGGAATTCGGTTTTCTCAAGATACGCAAGATCAAAACATCCCCTGTTCTCTCTGCAAACAAAAACGATCATAACCTTTGAATCTTTCGATTTTATCCGAGCGTTAATTGGTATACACTCCAATTAATCGTTCTGAAAGTGTTTTCATCACGACTTCGATTGCTATCAGGATATCAATACCCATAATTTATAACATTTCTTGACACGAGTCATTCTAGTAAGCGAGTGTTTCTAAAAGTGGTATAATCACAAAGCCCTATAATTTCCTCTCTAATTATTACATAATTATATTATAAAAAAACACTCAAAATACTCTAGCCAATAAAAAAAGCCAATCAAAGAGGAGAGGAGGCGCCATCAGAAAAATGTCATGCCATTTTCTCACCCAAAATGCCCCTAGGGGCGGTAGTGGAGAAGCTATGAGACGCTATTTTTATCATTTCATGCCCACTACGGGTAGTCTAACAATATGATATTATTTTAATGTAAATCTTTATATAAATATTATTTAAAATCGAGTCGTCACAATACGCTAACGAATCTCACGGTTAAATATAAATATTGAATAAAAGTTAAATTAAAATAAATAATAGTATCAAGATTAAAAGTTAAAGAATAGTCATGATGGTTTTCCAACTAAAACTAAAGTGAATTATAATTTTTTTTTTTAAGTTTGTACGTTTTATAAGTTTTGTCTTTTATATTTACTAACACTGAATGTCATTTATATTGCATACAGTTTCAGTCAGTGTCCTTTAACAAGATTTTGTTCGTTAGGTCAAAGGATACTCAGTATAACTTTTGTGCAATATAAATGATTCTCGGTGTAAAGTTTGTTAGGCTAAATAATATTAAGTGAAGTTTTATACAAACTTAAGGGACAAAACTTATAAAATATATATACTTAAAAGAATAAAATTTATAATTTACTCTAGAAATTATAATCTACCTATATATTAAACAAAACATATTGGGTTGAGTTGGCACATAATAAGTGTGTCCACATCATCAATTGGTGATGTGGCACCCTCTAATGACACTAAAATCCTAGGTGTAATTTTGTTAGTTTTTTAGATTTTTTTTAAATCTAAAGTATTAAATTTAAAATATAGGGAATGATCTTCGGAGCAATGAATACCTACCTTTTTTAAGAAAGTCAAATTAATTCTCCATTTAAGATTGAAATTTAAATTTACGTAAATATGGTTGACTAAATTTTAATCCAATACTTGCTTTTAATACTAAGTTTCCTACAAAATTGTTTCTTACTAGCTTGAAAAGTAAGTAATTCTACATCTTAAATCAATTTTCTTAAGTCTATACATATTAAAGGATCTTTTGATTTGCATGAATATTGTTTTCTTTAGATAAACAATTTTTGAATTCTTGGGTCACAACTCATAAGTAAAGATTTAGTGCTAGATTTGGTATCTGTTCATGGTGTCTTCATTTAGGTTTTTGTAGATGAAAAAAATATGACAATCATTTTGTCTTAAACCTATGATTTTCCTTTAAGACATTAGAAATTATCATCTATGTTAATGTCATGTTCAAGTATTTCATCCATTGATTATACTGTCATTGAGTCTTAAACAAGTCTTTTTAAAAAAGAATATCATATTTTCAGGTGCTTCTATTGAGGACAATGCTTCAACTTCTGGATATGTATATAGAAGGATTGGACAGTAGGTTAAATTCTGCAAAATTATGTACGATTTGGTTGTGCGGGTCGTTTTCATGCAAAGACAACCCCGGGCGCTTTAATTTTCTTCTTCCATATTCAATGAATATGCAAAATATTTGTTTCTTTGTGTTTGAGAAATTGAAGATTTACTTCATTCATTATTGTTGTTGGTGACTAAATTAACATTTGATGTTGGTTTTGTTTTATTCTCTTTAGATTAAGATGAGCAAAGATGGTAATTTCAAGAAATTCACGTCTTAAATGCAGAGCTACATGTGTGCAATTTATTTTCTCTTTCAAAACATCTGTATAACAAAAAACTATTGTTAAATTCACTTTGTGATCTTTAAAAAATAAATTTATTAAGTTGGGCATTATATATATTACATTTAGTTGGGGTTCTTTGTTGTTAATATATTTATTTCCAGTCAGTATTTGCGTACATCATTAGCAATACATCAAAAGCTCTATCTCTTTATTCAACTTAGAATCTGATTGTTGCTTCTTTTATCAGATAATGTTCACATTGACATTTGCTGTGAGTACTCATTTTCGGTTTCTTTCCTTTGCTCAATTCATATTTCATTTCCAGGATTGGTTAACATGCTAGGGGATCTAAGAGGGGCTTTCGCTGCTACAGAGAGAATTATTCCATCTTATTGGGGTCAGAAATTGATCAAGCATTAGCTTATGGCTTGGAAAAAGACATCAGGCAAGAATTACAAGTAGATGATAACTTAAAAATGTTTTTCATCAATGACTCAAATGACAAAAGGTGGTCTAAGAACACGAGGTACATATCATCTTTAACAGCAGCCAACAGTGTTTGTAGTCTTGCAGGTTATGCTGATGTGGATGTAGACAAGTTGCATTCTTCATTCACATGTAGTTTCAATTTCTGGATGGATGGTATGTCAATTTTAGTAGGCGTACCAGTGGTTCAGTTTTATTATTATTTACATTCAACTAATTAATTATTAATTATTGTTGCTTTAAAATAGTACACACATCAATCTCCATAGTTATAGCTTGAGGTTTTTAAGACTTAACGGTTTGATCTAAATCACAACTTTGTTATGCCATAACATGTATAATTGCAATGATTTTTGGAGAGTGGTATGCTATTGATTATTAAAAATTTAACGTAAGTATAGAGCTAATTTATAAATGTTTTTACTTTTTGCTTTAGTTGTAGCTAAATATATTGAACCGACTTTAGCAGGCCATATGAACATATGGTTGTTTTATATTTTCTTCAGTTGTGTCACTGTGTGTCAAAATGCTTAATTAGGTACAATTTGTTCATAAATGTTGCTGCCAAATAATGGTTAATTATGTAGATTTAGTTCTTAAATGGTGTACCTAATTGTTTCTTCTATTTATTTCTTTATAGGTTCTTCATTTGCTGCATAATATAAATGGCACTCTCTTCTTAGTTGTACAATATCATGTGGGCATGGTGATGTATTAGATCAATCTCCATTTTGGTTTTGGTTTCCAAGATCATTTAGATGACATCTAAAATTTTGTTTTGGTCTTTGGAATGAATTTAGGTCCACTTTCATATTGAATTTAGTTTTCGAAAATTTTGTTTTGGTTTTTGGAATGATAACCAACTTACGTGTTAATTTTGGTTCCAATCTATTTTACCTTCAAAATTTACTATAATACATTATAATAATTGTTATTGTTTAAAAACCCCAGCCATACGATGCACGTGTATTAAAAAATAACATATGTAACAAAGAACATTTTTTAAAATCTCTTTTTTCAAACTACCAAGTTAACTTTTACTTAATATTTGTTTTGTTTTTTGTCTTATTTATCTGCTTTTATGTTTTATTTCATATGTAGTTTCATGCAATCTTTTACTTTGTATTCAATTTTATATTATAACATCGGGTATTTACTCAGGTGTTGTTCATCCCCATGGTCCATGGCGCAGTCGAAGTCTGTAAACTAGATATTAAGAGGTGTTTGTCAGATCAAATTAAGATCATAAAAGGTCACCGATCACCCAAAATTAAATTGTTATTGTAATAACATAGGTCCTTTGGTAGTGTTAGCATACTCTTAATATGTTTCTTTAGTAATATTAACATATTGATTGCAGCAGATAAGTAAATTGCTTTAAGGTTCCAAAGCAGTCAGTTTGCAATTTCAGTTTGTTTTGCAATGACTATAAACAAAAGCAATGTAAATCTCTTTCCAAAGTTTGATTGTTTTTAAAGAACCCAGTATTCTCGCATGGATAGTTATACGTTGCTTTATCAAGAGTGAAGAACAAAAAATGTATTAAATCTTTATTTTAGATGAAAACGATCGACAAACAAATGCAATAAAAACATTTAAGTTTCTTTTTTCAAATTTGTAAGTTACTCTTATTTAATATTTCTTTCATTTTTAGTTTTATGTATTATTCCTTTTAGTTTTAATTTCGAATTTAGTTCTATATTATATTTCATTTCATGTTTTCGGTGGAAATTTCAGACAGATTCTTCCCGTCCTTCAAGACACTTCAAATTAAGATGTTGTTACTTGATGCCTTACTTCGTCTTACATTTGGAGAGAGTGTAAGGTTTTAAAGTTAACAAAAAACATGCGACTTCTTCAAGGTAACGATCCATCAGAGATACAAGAAACAACTGATTTTGCTCGATGGCTTTTGGATATTGGAGAAGGAAACGTCGGTGGAGATAATGATGGTGAGTCAAATATAGATATTCCTCTTGATCTTCTTATTCATGATTCATCGGATCCAGTCAGTGATCTTATTGAGTTTGTTTACCCTTCGCTTCTTGACAACTTCGGTCATCGAGATTTTTGGTCAGAAAGAGTTGTTCTCGCACCAACTAATGAAGTTGTCGATGATATCAACAATCGTCTACTTTCTTTGGTTCCCGGTGAAGAGCATGAGTATTTAAGCTAATACTCTGTATGTTAAGATGAGATGGTAGGTGACAGCTTTGATCGTAACATATACTCACCAGACGTCCTGGATTCTTTACATATATCTGGCATTCCAAATCATCGACTTGTGTTGAAAGTCGGTGTTCCTGTTATGTTGCTTATTGATCAGAGGAATGGCCTATGTAATGGAACACACCTTCAGATCGTATCTCTAGGAAAGCACGTGATTGAAGCGGTTATTATCTCTGGAAGCAACATTGGATTCATGACTTTTATTCCTAGACTTTCCTTAGTTCCAACAGATAAAAGAATTGCTTTTTGGTTTCAGAGAAGGTAGTTTCCGATCTTTGTTTGTTTGCAATGACGATAAACAAAAGCCAAGGTCAATCTCTTTCGAGAGTTGGATTGTACTTGAAAGATCCCGTCTTCTCTCATGGTCAATTATATGTTGCTTTATCAAAGGTGAAAAACAAGAAGGGTCTGAAGATCTTAATTTTGGATGAAGACGGTCGTCCAACAAATGTAACAAGAAATATAGTGTATAGATCTATCTTCTCAAATTTGTAATTGTTATTGAATTTTTTTTATTATCATTGAATATTGTTTTACCGATAAGAATTTTTTGGATAGTATATACATCTATATTTTTTTTTACGTTTTAGACCCGGGTATTTACCCGGGTAAGTGGCTAGCTAATTAAAATAACAAATTAGCCGTTAAAAAATCTAACTTATATTTGTAAAATATTAGAAGAAAATTTTAAATCTTAGATTTGTTATCAATCACCTTTTAGTTATTGGTATTAATAATTCTGTAACGCTACACAATCTCGTACTTGACGATTCTCTGCCACGTACACCTCTTTGAGGCTGACTTCGCTCCCCAAACTAAACTAAAAAAAAGAAAACAAAAACCAAAATACGTTTTTGTTCAAAACAATGACCACATGCGTGTCAGACCGTGAAATTACTCTTCACCATCCGTGTTACATTCCCATTGGCCCACGTCGCCAGCACGGAAAAGTTTACAGCACACGCGTTTGTTGCGATCACCCATCAACGGCCGAGATCATGGAGATGGGTTTTTAGGCGGGGAACCACTCTCATAACATACTCCCACACGTCACTCGTTCAGCTGCCCCCTGCCCGTTTTTTCCCCCGGGCAGTTACCCCGTGGCGATACCAAAAAGCTTCCCTTGAGGTCCCTCTTGTTTCCCTAGGGTCCCCTCCCTTTAAACACTTCTTCTCTTCCTGTTTCTGTTTCTTCTCCTGTATATCCTTTTCACAGTTTTCACTTCCGCTTTGTGTTTGTTGAGATATATATATATATATATTCTGTGTAGGTTTTTGTGTACCGTGATGTCAGCCGGTTGATTGATAACTTGATAACTTGATAACGATAATTGATAAACTCCGTCGGTTGAGAAATTCTCAGGCGGTGGTGGTGGTGGAGGAGGAAAAATGGCGGAGATTTGCTGCGGAGTTGTGAGTGAAAACGAGGCCTCGTCGGCTTGCGAGTCGAACTCCAAGGCGACGAGGCGGAAGAGGATGGATCTCCGCCGTGTGAATTTCGTGCCGACGATTGAAAAAGAGAATGGAGTTAAGCAAGCGCGGTTGTCGATATCTCCGGCGTCGTTCTCCCGTGACTGCAACAATAACTGTAATACTACGGAACTGAAACCGAAATTGAAACGGAAACCGGACGATGAAGGCGATGAAATTGAGGTTGATGGTGCTAAGCCTGTGCCTCTAGTTGCTGCCATTTTCAGACCTTCCGGATCTGCGGTTTTCGTCGACGGTGAAAAGGTTCCGAAATTCGGCGTTGCGTCGGTGTGTGGGCGGCGGAGGGACATGGAGGACGCGGTGGCGATTCATCCGTCGTTTTTAACTGTGGAAAATGATCGAACATCTGGTGTGCACTATTTTGGCGTGTACGACGGTCATGGTTGTTCTCACGTACGTATAATTCAAAATCACATAATAAATCTGAAATGATCACAAAATGATCACAAAACTCACCGATTGTTAAAACTTGAAATTGAAATTTTCCGTTTGGTTATTTTAGGTGGCTACTAGGTGTAAGGATCGATTGCACTTGCTGGTGAAAGAAGAGCTGAATAAAAAACTGGAATTAACGACGGAATGGGCGAAAACGATGGAGCGAAGCTTCAACCGGATGGACAAAGAAGTGGTCGACTGGAACAAAGGTACCGTCGGCGGTAACTGCCGGTGCGAGCTTCAGGCGCCGGAGTCCGACGCCGTCGGTTCCACGGCGGTGGTTGCGATCACGACGCCTGATAAAATCATAGTCGCCAACTGCGGGGATTCTAGAGCCGTGCTTTGTCGAAACGGCAAAGCAGTCCCTCTATCTTCCGATCACAAGGTGAGTTGATAAAAAATTTAAATAGTTAATAGTTAATATTTAATGTTTAAGATCTTATGTTGCAATTAAGTTTTGTAAAATATTCATCTATTTTTACGACGGATTTTGTAGCCGGACCGGCCGGATGAGCTCAACCGGATCCAGGCTGCCGGAGGGAGGGTTATATACTGGGAAGGTGCTAGAGTGCTTGGAGTTCTGGCGATGTCTAGAGCTATTGGTGAGACTTTTAACTAACTTCAACAAACAATGAGAAACTATTACCAACAACCATAAAAGTTAACTATTCCAGCATCCGGCATTGATGGACGACTCTTTGACTGAGAGGCCGCGAGTTCGAGTCTTTAGTCAATATGGTTTTATTTTAATTACGGAGCTCGACCCGTTAGTTCGAGTCTTTAGTCAATATGGTTTTATTTTAATTACGGAGCTCGACCCTAGGGGTGGCCGGGTTACGAAGTTTTTGAGAGAATACGGTTCTGAGTTGGACCCGTGTTCTTACTTGGATGTCAATGCCGTGGCAGTGTTCCGGCCGAGAGGCCGGGAGTTCGAGTCCTGAGTCACACTGGTTTTACCCTAATTACGGAGCTCGACCTTACGGGTTCTGAGTTTGACCCGTGTTCTTACTGACTGTCACTTTGCTAGGGCTTGACTAGAGCTCAGTTATGTATGTTATTATTGTCGTTAAAAAGAAAAACAATTATAAAAGTTATAAAACTTACTATGATCATTTTCAGGTGACAATTATCTGAAACCTTATGTGATATGTGAACAATTATAAAAGTTATAAAACTGACTATGATCATTTTCAGGCGACAATTATCTGAAACCTTATGTGATCTGCGAACCGGAGGTGACGATTACCGATCGGGCGGGGGACGACGAGTGTCTGATAATCGCAAGCGATGGATTATGGGACGTGGTATCGAACGACACGGCGTGTGGGGTGGCGAGGATGTGTCTGAAAGGGAAAGGGCCGCCCGCGAGCATGAAAACTCCGGTGGAGAACAACGAGGAGCCGGGGTCGGAGAAGTGGGACAAAGCGTGCTCCGATGCATCGATGTTGCTGACGAAGTTGGCGTTGGCCCGGCGGAGCTCCGATAACGTTAGCGTGGTGGTTATAGATCTGAGGAAGAAATGAAAATGGTTGATTCAGGATTTGTGTTTTGGGGGGAAAAAATTTAACAATTTGTCTTCCATGAAAATCGAAGTTTAGACCATTGTAATTATTTTTAATCAAATTAAATGGTTGTGTTTTCTTATTATTTATCTGTCCTCCTTTTATGTTATGTTTTATTTTATTTTAAGTTTGTGTTACATCTAAAAGTATTATAAAACATGTCATGGAATGGAAGGGTGTGGTCAATTTTGACATATATTCATCTAGCATAACGCATTCTTCTCGGAAAAGAAAAGGTTATGTTTTCCTGGCGAATAATCTTTTGAACCTTTTAAAAATATCATTAACATAAGAAATTTATTATGTGTAAATTATGGTACGGTTTGTTTAAATCAAAAGATAATCCTTAGATATTTTCTTGAGTATATTGTAAAAGACTTTTAAGATAAGAAGTTTATTATTTTATACTCTATAGTCATGTGATAAGCTAACAAACATGCCTTCGTTTGTAAATACTTTGTTCGTAAAATAACGACGTCGTACATGAACATGCAATCGGGTATGATCATTAAATACCAACAAACTTGCCTTCGTTGTTAATTAGCTTAAAGTATTATATTATACCAAAATTAACAAGAATGATTGAATGAATTAACACTAATGGGCACGTGGCGAGTTGTGATGTTAGTGAGACTTTGCATTTTTAGATTTGCATGCCGGCAAATTTGCCACCTTGTCTATGTGGCACGCGGTATGTTAGTGATTTTTTTAGGACACGTTCGAAGAATATTTGTCGTCAGCACTGACGTGATTGTTTTTTAAATTTGTAGAGTTAATGATCATTTTAAGAAAAAAAAACTATATAGATGGTTATTTTAATTATATAAAAAAAACTAGTCAACAGTCATTTTTGTGATTTTTTTCTTAATTTAATAAGTTTTTGTTTTAGAACAGTTTTATTATAAACTAGTTTATATTTGCAAATTTGAAAATTATTTTGGGGATGAAAATTATCCCAAATATTCTTGAATAGTCAAATTATTTACTCATCTCATGGGTGTGAGACGTGAAACGTACGTAAAAGCGCATGATGCCGCTAGGAATAATATTGAACGCACGTCTGGTAGTTTGAAGAATAAGCGGCATATCATTCAGTATCCGACACTACAATGGCATCAAAATATATAAAATAAAGAACGTGATGCTAGCTTGTATAATTTTACACAATATGACTCTCGAGGAGGAGGAACGTATAAGTTGTCAATTTAACGAGGCGGACTTGGATATGACTTATGAGTCAATTAATGAGGATCAAAAGCGAACTAAGAGATATCCATAACGAACTTAAGGCCAATTTGATTGAGAATATCTACGAACGTTTTTCTTAAAAAAAATTATGTGTGATGTAATTTTATTAGCATTTCTTAATTTTGTGTTTTAGTATTGTGATGTTTTATTTATGTTTTAATAAAATATTATGTTTGAATTTTATTTAAAAAATGTATTAAAAAAGAATAAAAATAATATAATTCACACAACCAAACTCACATGGGTATACCCCTCCTGTGTGAGTTTTGTGTGACTTGATGTGTGAGTCTAATCATTGCTTACATGGCAGACTCAAACAACTAAACCTACATAGGTATATCCTATACCCTTAATTTTCCTGTACAATTATAATTCTTGAAATAATTATTATGCGAACGGAAATTAATGTATCCAATTGTTTTCTACTCTAATCACTTACACATTATTTATTTATGGTTATGAATTGCAAACGAATGAATCTTTGGTGAATGGTTTACAAACTTTTTGATGGAAAGTTCGTTTATTTTTATTTGTTTAATAAATGAACGAATGTAATAACGAATTATGTCTGATTGATTAGATGAACAAACATGAATATATATAGTGGCGTTTGTTCTTAATATATTGTTTATGTTCATTTATTAAATGTTTTTGCATAGAATGTTTATAATTATTATGTTTAGTGTTTAATTTTATATGTATTTAAGGTATTTATATGAAATGTTTGAGATTAAGAATGTTCATTATTATTTTTTTAAATATCATATGTTCCTTTATGTTTGAGCATGTTTAAATTTTAACGAACGAAACATTCGTGAACAAGTTTAGTATTAAAAAAAACAAATATGAACATGGCTTTATTCGATTCGGTTCGTTTGCGACCCTGTTTATGTCATTAGCAATGCTTTGCTTAATGGTATTAGAAACATGAATGTTTGTTTAAATGATGCATGCCAAATGTGTGATGGAGATTGATGTGATAAGGTTTAATTGACGAATTAGAACATTATCGGTGACAATTTGATTCTTTAGAAATGTTTGAATTTTGTCATATAGGTAGTGCAAAGAAGATGAGTGTTTGCATAAGTGGCTAAAAGTGTATAATGTCCAATGCTAGGAATATAAGTGGATAGTACTAGAAACGTGTTGTAACATTGTAGTGGACAATATAGGTGCATATATGGATGTACAAACACATCTTTAATATGATTTTCAAACTATTATGTTTTTAAAAGAAATGTATTTGATATGATCTTCAAACTTTTATGTTTTTAATTTTAAGGTTTCCATAAATATGATGATCCGGGTCTATGACCTAGAGTTACGTTAGGAAATCAAGCAATACCAGAACGAAAAATAAAAGAGTATATTTGACAAAATACAATAACCTTATCAACTCCTATTTATACGAACAAAAGTAACCTACTTCAACTAGTAGGCAAGTAGGCAACCAAAATAATCAATTAAATAATCCAAAATAAAGATACTTAACAAAACTTTACTAATTAACTTTTAACTATACAATAATTACAAGATTAGTCCAACAATTAAAGTTTTTAACAAGCTCAATCAACCTGGTCTATATGCCACAATTCTTAAAACCAAAATTAAAGACGCAAATGCAGGTTTTTAAGGGACATCGATCTACATGGTCATGTGATACGTTTCACGATCAAAAGGTTAGATATTTAAATCATGTAATTTGTAAGTTTGCAAATAAAGATACGAGTCCAAATTTGTAAAGAAAGAAAAGAGAAGGGGCAAGAATGAAGATGTTGCATTCTCAAAGGTGTAAAAATATCATGTGTGGGACCCAAATAGGATGTTGTGTCACAATCTGGATTATGTGGTGGCACAAAGCTGGCCCACTGTCTTCGGCCCAACAATATAAAATGGCTTAAACAATTGTAAACCGCCTCACACGAGTAATAATAATATCTCTAAAGGTTTTTGTAGTATATAATTATATGGATACTGTCAAATTTCATGGATCAAACCACTCGAGTTCCCAAATTAAATTGTATTACTCGATTTACGAACAGTTTTACAAACAAAAAATCAGAAGAATAAACGAACAAATTCCAACGAAAAACGATCCGATCGACATTGTGACGACTAATTAAGGAACTAAAACAAAATAGCTCTCAAGAACTCTCAATTCAATGAAAACCCTAGAAATCAGAGGGAAGAAGATGACTGATTGATGAGTGATGAGAGGAAACAAACAGCACCGATGAAACGCTCCAAAAAACTAGGGTTTACACATACACGGTCTTATGTGGTAACCAGAAGCAGCCGGATAGATCCGGGTCTTGACCCGCATTTTCCAGCCCAGCAACCTTTATTTCTTTTAGCCCATGCAGAATATGACCAGCCCTTGGATCTCATCAATAGCCCATACAATATTGTTTATGTATATAAAAACAAAAGAAACACATTAGAATATATATTTACAAAAAACCCAGTTTGAAGTTTGAATTATATATAATTTTAACAGATACCCATAATTATATATCCTTTTAATTAAGTAACAAGTCTCTTTTTTGTTAATTATCTACTAAAAAAAAATTAAACATAATATTAGTTAACTACCGGCATTACGAACATAAATTTCTTTTAAGATCTAGTCGTGCTGAGTTTAATTTGTTTAACGCTTTTATGTACATACGGTATTCCCTTAACGACGCATATTGTGTATAAAACATACTTAAGATTATATGTGTGCTCATCTAATCCTTCTCATACCATGATGTAAAGTAGAATTTTTACCGCGTATTTTGGTTATTGATAGTGTAATTGAAGGTTTATCAACCATTAACTAGTAGAGGTATAAGCCTTTTAGAAAGAAAAAAAAAACTCATAAGCTCTTTCTCCTAATAAATATGTTTCTGGTATAATTTACATATAGTTTATAATAAGAATATGTATCTACCGTTTAAAAACATAGCTAGCTAGTTATGAGTATAATTTTTTATGCGAGTAATATGATTCTTTGAGTATGTAATGAAAGTTGTAGAAATATATTTATCAGTTTATCTGTTTTTCCAATTTGAGGATCTAATATAAAACTTAAAGTATGGTTAAAGCAATTATTATATTTTATTTGAGAAAAATAACATAAAAAGGTATCTACTACAGTACTACTTTTGACCACTATTTTTGTTACTCAAATCTTTTTTTTTTCTTCTTTTTCTCTAATTTAGGGCATTTAAGTTTTCCTTTTTTTAACTAAAAAAAGGGTTATTTCTAGTCATAATGCTCCTTCTTTTGACGTTTTGTAATACGTATCAATCCAGTCATAAAGGGACTCCATGACTAAAAATAGTATAGTCATAACGCCCTTCTAATCTTTACCTTTTTTTAAAAGAAAAAATCATTATTTAGCCCCACCAATCAAAATTCAAGAAAACAAGTGGGGGAGACACCAAAAATATAAGGCCGAACATGGCATTTGAACCCATTGCGCTCGGAAGGCGGTGTGATAGGTCACTATAGGCATTAAAATTATGAGATAGTGTCTCATTACGGGCAGTCTAATAAGATCTTGTAATAATGATTAATCTAGACGTTATGATTAGATGCCATGAGAAATCATCTATCTTATAAACATGATTTTCGAAACTGTTCTTAGTACACCTTCTCAACTAGTGTCACTTTGTCATCTATACAAAGTGATGACTACAGAATCAAATCAAGGATCAAAACAATCGAATTGACCAAAGCAACATATGCGAATTCTTATTGATGAACGAAGGAGAAAATACAAGAACCGAAATGAGAGAATTACAGAGCGTCAATTAAAACCTAGCTACCTCTAACCTAAAGACCTAAATCGGAGATTAACGACTATAAACAAACATTAACGACTAATTAACAAACTATTGAGAAGTTACAGTTAACACCCCGAACTTATGGAAATGATCTCAAACAGTCCCTCTGTGTGTTTAATAGAAAACCTTTATAAAACCCTATCCACCCGGGTTCGACCCTCGTTCACTATAACTATCAGCTCACATTTCTCAACACAAAGGTTGTTGTGCTCTCAGCCAATATCTATGAATCATATTGTCTCATACGAGCGCATAAAACGTAATATAAACCATTTTATTATGTTTTTCTTTATTTATTCCTTCAAATTTTTTTTATAATTCAATTCATAACACATTATCAACTTCAATCAAAATAGTAGTTCGTGATGTCTGGTTTTAACAAAAACTATCTAGTATTGAACGATAAATTATTCGTAGATTGATATGAAGGAGTTACAAAACGTAATTATAATAAAGTTGAACTCAAATAGAGTTTAAGGACTTATAACGATTATCCATAAACCAAACTCGAGATGTAGATATACCACGCTTTAATAAAATTCAACATAGTGTCTGTGGTTTAACTTATTATTTTACTATTCTTCTTGTAAATAAGTTGAAATTGTCACATCTACTAACACTATTAAAAAGTGCCACATATCCACTATAAAAATGTACCTTTTTGACAAGAATGAAAGCTACAACTTGGTAAATTTGTAAATTTATCTGCATAAAAGACAATGCACATACATATTTTTGGCCAAAAATATTCAACCTAGTTAGTCTTAGAGTAAAAGTGACATGCCATTTCAATTAATAATAATGAATGAACAAAGATGCACCATTTATAAAATCAAAACTTCCCCAAATACCATAATCAATATGGTGCTACAAATACTAGGCCCCTAAAGAGAAGATAGGATTACCAAGAAAACTTAGCCATTTCGCGGGTAGAAACCGTTTACAGACATCCCGCCATCAACACATATGATCTGCCCAGTAATGTATGATGAAGCCGGCATGCAAAGAAATGCAACAAGTGATGACACTTCTTTCGGATCCCCGAGTCGCCCAAGTGGCGTGCAATGAAGAACCTCTTCAACATACTCTTTGTTACTTAATACCTAAATAAAACCCGACCCGGGTTATTATTATTCTTTTTTTTCTTGTGTGTTTGTAGTAACTTAAATCATAAATAAAAATTGAAATTGTGTTTTAGTAACTTAAATCAAGAATGGTGGTTTATTTTCAGAAAGATAGAATATGTAATGAATCATTAAAGAAGTCAGGAACTTACTTGTTCTACCATGGAGGTTTTGATATACCAAGGGGCAACAGCATTGCTCCTGATATTATCTTTTGCCCATTCACAAGCCAAATTCTTTGTAAGCTGATTAATAGCTCCTAAAACCGATTAATGACATGTAAATGTGATAACTTTTCATCAACGGTCACAAATCGTTGTCCTAGAGGTAGCAAGTTCGACCATGTGCCTGTAGCGGGGTCAATTTTGCTTGTACTTTTATCTCCAATGGGTCAACCATTTAAAAAGTTGAACTTTTTATGAAAGAGGTAACTTTATTAAATAGTAACCAAGTTCTCAAAGTCCACTAAAGTCACTCACACTTGTTGTGTTTCTCTAAAATCTGTCAAATTTCACTAGTTGTTCCAATCTTGTATCACATTTTTATAAATGCTTTTTCAATTGAGGAGTAATTTTTTTCCTTCTCAATTACCTCCCATTTGAAGTTAATTTGTAAAGAAAAAAATACTCGCTAAATACTAACCAAGATTCATATATGTTTTATTTGACTCGCTTAATTTTAAATCTCTTAACATTTGTAAATAAATTATACAAGATTAGAACACGTAATGGAAGTTAAGTGACCTCAGAAGAACAAATAACTTTGAGAGACTTTAACAGAACACTTGAAAAACTTGATTACTATTAGTTGAACTTTTCCCTTTTATAAACCTAATAATACACAAAAAATAGTGTTGACGGCTGGTTTAACCCAAGTCATAAAAAATGACCCATTTTGACCCGTTAACAACCTACCCATTTGCCACTTCTATGTCGTATCATAAAACAATATTGGAATTTAGTTTACCCTTGGTGGCTCCTTGGAGTGTCATGGACTTGAGTGAGACAAAGGCCGAGACAGACGAAGTGAACACAATGCTGCCTGTTCTTGATGCTTTGAGAAAAGGATAGGCAAGTTGACAGATGTGAAAAACAGATTCAAAATTTGTTGACATTAATGTGGAAACTTCTCCGGCTGTTAAATCCACCATAGGCTTCCGAATATTTGTCCCAACATTGTTTACCTACTGATGCAATCCACAAAAGTTATACTATCGTAAGATCACAAGATGGTTTCATAATTTTAAAATTTACAGATCATATATGAACTCTGGTTCATCTCGGAACCAGAGTTCATATATGATGTTATAATATAATTATATAAACATTAATATTAAAGCGACTAACGAAACAAAAGATGGATGGAAACGAAGTACTTACAAGTATATAAAGCTTTCCACCAAACAAGCAAGAAACATCATCCATTAATTTTTCACGGTCACGTGGTGAAGATACGTCACAGACTGAACCAGTGATCTTTAAACCCTCTTCCAGCCAACCCTTTAAACAGGTATTCAGTTCGGACTCGTTTCTAGCACATGTGTGTATGATCGCCCCATGTCCAGCCAACTCTTCCACGATTGCACGTCTATACATCAAAAAAAACATAGAATCCTGAACTTAATCATAATATCCTATACTCATGGAGTTTGACATCATAAATCAAAATGTAGCTCTTATATAAAGAAACACATTCATCTGTACATTAAACACAACACTCAATTTCCAATTGATGCATGAATATTACTCCCATAAGCATACCATCTTCTAATGTGGTAGATGTTCGCGAAAGTTAGCAACATAACATATATTCTTTCAAAACTTGCTACAACACATATCAGTGTTGAAGTTGAATTTCAGCACACTCTTAAATTGTATTTCTACAACATCATAAATCAAAACAGCCAAAAAAGCTTTATATTCTACCCAAAGTTATATCTATCTCATCTCTTTTATATGTAAGCATTTTCATCATTTTTACATATCAGCTTTCTAAAGGTCACTATTTTCTAGATCTCTAGGGCAACGGTCCTAACTTTGACATAAATGTGCAAGCATGCCGCCTCCATTGGCTCACGCCTAGCGGCATAGACGAACCAAGCGGCTTGTGAGCTACTCAAGGCTGGCTCGTTAAAATCTTGAGTATAAGATTGAACTCAGTCGAGCTCAAATCTCGAGCTCGAGCCTGAAATTAAGTTAATTTAATAAACGAGCTTGACTCGGAGCTCGAGATCGAGCAATAAAGCTTGAGCTCTGGAAAGTTAAATGAGCCGGATTCAAGCTTATTTAAGCTTCGCTTGAATCGTTTACACCCCTACTCTCACTCGGTTGAGTTCTACAAAAACCATTATAAAACGGGAGCTATGAACTTAAAAGCAGCTAACTAGGATTTGTCCTAGTGGTATTGGTGATGATAGAAAACTAGTTGACATAGGTCACTACTTCGATCCTTGAGCTCATTTTTTCTAGAATGGGCTCGACTAATGGCCTAGATTACCCGCACAGTCTGTACTCACAACGTGTTATCGGTAACACCGCCAGCTAGGTGTTCACTCCCGGGTGGCCAAGGACAGAGAAACAATAAACATTATCATATAAACTTGGAATCTGAACTACATTATACCCCTCACCCCCTAAATAAACACAAACAGCATATACAGAATGCCCAAATGGATCGTTGTTAGGGTTCCAACTTCCAAGCATAAATCATAAGTTACCCAATTCATATGATATGAAAGGTGAAGATTTAGTTATTGTACCCAATTCCTCTGGTTCCGCCGGTAACAAGAGCCGTCATCCCTTGAAGAGACCATCTGTTGGAATGATTTTGAGTGGCAGAGGAGGCATGAACACTTTTGTACCTGGGTCTAATTGTTGTGGATTTGAATGAAGGATTCAGGGGACTTAAAGTTGGAAGCTTTCTGGGGATTAGTAGTAGGGTCGGTGGCGAGTACCAACGCATCACACATGGTCTTTGTGTACTGATTTTCTACTCGAGAATGATTCGAGGGTTTCGGAACCAAGAGCATCATCGTATTAAAGTTTTAAATTCTAGGGTGCGGTTAGATTGCAATAGAGAATGAAATGGACGAGAAACCAGAGTAACAGTCGGTTCTCGAGTTCACCTAGGTAAGAAAATGAAATGAAAAGGAAATCTGTTTGTGATCTTGAATTTGATTCCAGAAAGGAAAAGAAACGAAGATAAAACATGTTTGTTTTCGAGATTCACTTAACTTAAAGAAAGAAAAAATAAAGAAATTAAAAGAAAACTAGGCTTTATTTTCAATTTCTTTCGATTTGGAAAGAAATAGAAGGAAAGACTTTTTTTTTAATTTTTTTTTCTCTTTTTAAGTGAACTTAAAAGCGGAATGTAAATGGTTGTAATAGAGAATGGAATGGACGAGAGAATCAGACTAAATGGGTTATTACTTTTTCATTATTCGGTTTGGTAAAATAAAATTCTTTTGAACAGCATTTGGAACTTCCCCAAGTCTTCTTCAATATCCGAGTGAGCATTTCTGAAACGGAATTGCAACCGTTCATACTGGATTTGACACTCCAGATTTGACTCACACACGAATATCATTAAGAAAGAAACTCACCACTTGAAAAAATACCTCTTAAATTCATACTGGTTTGGTAAAATAATTAGCCGATGTTTTCTATAGCTAGGAAAACGAATAATGAAATATAATTTTATCGACATTTCTTTTTGAAATTTACGTATCTATTTTATATTTATATTTTTAATTTTTAAGTTTTAGTTTTTATATTTTAGTTATTAGTTTATTTTTTATTAAGTATATTAATTTTAATTATTTTTTTATATTCTTTATTTTATTTTTATTTTCTATTTTACTTTAAATTTTAACTTTATTGTTTCTCATTTCATTTTTTATATTTTTAATTTTTAAACTATTTTTGGTTTTCATAAATTTTCTTTTTCAATTAGATTGCATAAAAAAATCATTCTAAGGAATTATAAAAATAAACTCCTTTAAGAAGTAAAAATCTTTATAAATTGAAAGAACCGCATACCATTGTAAATGCCCATTTCGCTACAATAATAACAAACATTACATCTTTTTATTTCTACATATTAATAGCCAATTTTAATTCATATGTCTTTTATGCATACCAAACACTATTTAAACAAGTTGCTCTTGTGTAAGCTTTTATAATTAAACATGATGTTGGGATTGCATAAACCCATCTCAAACCCATAGTCTAATTGGCATCTCTAATTGTCGTTAACGGCCAATATTTCATTTTTGCTTTATTTTCGGCAAAAAATAAAATAATACAAAATATGACTTTTAAGTTTTAAAATCTTGTATCCACAAAATGCTTGCAAGGTTGTTTAAACTTTAAAGTTATAATTTATCAAAGATATTACATTAAAATCATATTCACCAAAAGGTATAGTATCATTTAAGAATAGAGCTTTTTTTTAAAACGTAAAAGTATCAATTAGAGCTCACGGTATGACCTGCTGAAACATCGCTCACGTTAATAAAATTGGAAGATGATGAAGCCATAAGTACTCTCCTAACTCTCAAAATGTGTCACCATCGATTCACCCTTTTCTGTACATACAACACACCATCACGTTTTAGCCTAGTAATAATTATATAAATCATGAATAATAATATTTAACGGCTGAGTACACTAAAGCAATAAAGCTACCTATTTGACAACTTCACTAGTTTACTCATACAATTTCTGTTTAGCTAAATTCTGATTCTAACAACTCTTAAACGAATGAGCGGTTAACCACCAGTAACCGACATATCAGCCATCACTGGCTAGGTTCGCACAATTGTGTTTATCAGAAACGGTTGGATATCGGAGAAGAGAGGTGTGGAATTTCTTAGCTCGACTATACTCGTTCATGGACCGAGCTGATCATGATGAATAGTGATCATATGTCGGTGACGAAGGAAATATCTAAACAGGTACCAGTTCAATGAACACTTATAGCCTAATGTAGCGTTTGGTATGCAGAAATGTAGGATGGAATGGAATGAATCATTACGTCGGAATGAAAAATGAAATGTTTGATAGCACAGTGGAATGGAATAGACCATTACACAAAGAATAGAATTCCTTCCATTTCTGAAGATTTTCATTCCATGGGGGAGGGGTGTTTTTTTCGATTCTCTCAAGGAATGGAATGAAAAAGAAAATTCCGATTAAATTTATTCTTAAAATTTTATAAAAAAAATAAAGAAATAAAAAGTAAAAATAAATAAATAAATAAAAATATAAACCGAAAATGAAAAATAAATAAATATAAAATAAAAATAAATTAATAAATTAACAAATGAAAACAAAAACAAAAGTAATAAAAATAAACGTAAATTACAAAATAAAAAATAACAACAAATAAAATAAACAATATAAATATAAATTAAATATTTTAATTAAATTAATAAAAAAATTAAAACATTAAAAAATAAACATATAAACAAATATATTAATTTTAAATGGAAATATTAGGAAAATTGTATTCGATTTCTTCATTTGTCCTACTATCAAACAATGCGAATCAATGATTTATTTCATTCCACATGATAACCAAACATGACGATGGAATGGTAATGATCCATTTCATTCCCTCGACCATTCCATTTCGTCGCTCATTCCATTTCATCGTTCATTCTATTTCATCGTTCATTCCATTACCTTATACCAAACAGACCCTAATAGAATGAAAGTTGTCCCACCACACATAAGTAGTGAGGGTAATTATCCTTGTAAGTGCAATTTTTAGTGTTATTTGTGAAGAAAAAAATTAAAGTTAAATTTAAAAAAAAAAGAGTAAATTACGGATTTAGTCACTGTGGTTTGCACGAATTTCGGGTATAGTCCTTAGGATTCATTTATTACGGATATAGTCCCAAACGTTTGTCAAACCGTATCGGATTTAGTCCCTCAGCCTTAACGCCGTTAGAAAGTTTTGTTAAGTGAGTATGAATTGACCATTATACCCCTCCCTTTAAATATTAAAATAAAATAAAAAGTTTAATGCTAAATCATATCCTAGATGCTCTTGTACCTACCTCCGAGAGACAACGACCTACCGCCACCAGCGTGCCTCGGCGGAGGGAGCTCGGAGATCCAACTCCAAAACCGCCATAAAAGCCATCCGGATTCACATGTGTCTTAGAGCGGTCGATCTATGGAAATGTTGAGGTCAAATTTTTCAGTTGTAGATCTTCTTCTTAGTATCAGTTGTCTCGTTTAGTTGCTCTGCAACCGTGGTAACCCCGACTGCCGGAAGCTAGAGAATGGTCGTGGTAATCACCGATGTCGTCGTGGTGGCGGCGAAGATGACCGGTGGTAATCACCGAAGCCGGAAGCTTCTCCCATGCCCGTGGTAATCACCGATGCCGTGGTGGTGATGACCAGAGAACGCCCGGAGAAGATGATCGGTGGTAATCACGGATGCCGGAAGCTTCCCCCGTTCTTTCGTTACACCAATCCTGCAAATCGTCGGGGACAAATGGCGTCCGGCAAAGCGGGTAATGTGGTCCATCCACCGGTCCAAACAACGCCGGTGGAATATATGCCGGCAATTGTAAAGGGGCGAAGAGCTCTGTATACCCAATTGGAAACCCCATCTTATCCCAAATTGAAGAATTGTTAGGTTAAGTTCTTTAATTTATTAGTTTTATGAATTCACAAAGAATTCTGGTTCCAATTTATAGGAAACGGATGCCTGAAATGGAGGTGAATTCTGGTTCCAATTGCAGGTTGGGAAATCTGTCGGAGTTAGTGGCCGGATTTGCTTTTTTTTTTTGTTTTATATTAAATAAAAGATTTTTTTTTGTTTTATATTAGATAAAAGAGCAGGGGTATAGTGGTCTTTTAACATTAACTTAACAGAATATTTTAACAAAAGTTAGTGGTAGGGACTATATCCGATACATTTTGGTAAACGTTTGGGACCATATCCGTAATAAATAAATTCTAAGGACTAAACCTGAAATTCGTGCAAACCACATGGACTAAATCCATAATTTACTTAAAAAAAAAAATAAATACAAGTTCATTGACTCGGTCAACGGACCCATAAATCTTTTGGATTTCTTATTTGCTAAAGTTAATTTGACAACCACACATTTGTTTCTACAATTATGGAAAAGTCATTCTGTGTAAATTGTAATTGCCAAGTATCTTCCAAAGTGTCCCACCACACATAAGTAGTGAGGGTAATTATCCTTGTAAGTGCAATTTTTAGTGTTATTTGTGAAGAAAAAAGTTAAAGTTAATTATTAAAAAAAAAAGTTACAAGTTCATTGACTCGGTCAACAGACCCATAAATCTTTTGGATTTCTTCTTTGCTGAAGTTAATTTGACAACCACACATTTGTTTGTACAATTATCGAAAAGTCATTCTGTGTAATTGCCACGTATCTTCCAAAGTGTTGATCGGGGTAGGGTTTTACTGGTTTCCATTTCATTCTTGCAGAAAAAACTTCTCATTGTGTTTTTGTAGTGGAAGCTGAAATGTCATCACCGTCTAACCCACAATTATGCCGACAGTTTTCACTTGATGAGATTCTACTAGCCACACAGAATTTCGATGATGCATTGGTCGTTGGGGAGGGTGGTTTCGGTAAGGTGTATAAAGCTACTATCAGTGTTGAAAATGGTGCGACTTATATTGTCGCAATCAAGCGATTGGATCCCGGTTCCAGCCAAGGAGCACCCGAGTTTTGGGCGGAAGTTAAGATGCTTACAAAGTTAAGGCATTGTAATCTTGTGTCTTTGATCGGGTATTGTAATGATAACTCAGAGATGATTCTAATCTATGAGTTTATGCCACATGGAACTCTTGAGGGTCATATGCAAAAATATGGTAGTAGTACGAGTTGGGTACAACGACTAAAAATAAGCATAGGCGCAGCAAGAGGATTACATTACCTTCATACCGGGACAAGCACCCAACATGGGGTCATACACCGTGATGTGAAGAGCTCTAATATATTGTTGGATAAAGATTACGCTGCTAAGGTATCAGATTTTGGATTATCGAAAACTGGCCCAACAAACGCATCACATACCTATGTCAATACGCTCATCAGGGGTACATTTGGTTATCTTGATCCGGAGTATTTTTTAACTGGACGATTGACAAGGAAATCAGATGTATTTGCCTTTGGGGTGGTATTATTTGAGCTGTTGTGTGGGAGGGCGGCACTAGATAATAGTGCCGACGATGATGTGTGTAGTTTGGTTAAGTGGGCTCATGAATCTATCGAGAAAGGGAAATTGTACGAAATCATTGATTTGAATATCAAGAGTCGGATATCTCCAAAGTGTTTAAAGGTATTTGTGCAGATTGCAGACCGTTGTCTAAATAGCGAGTCAAGAAAACGCCCTACTATGGCAGAGATTGTTGTAGCTCTTGAGCTTTCTCTGTCATTACAAAATAAATTTGACAACCGTATAAAGCCAGCTACAAGCATATTGTCAATTTATAGAATCATTAAATGGCCCTTTATCTCACCTGAAGTGATCTCTGGTATATTTTCATTTGGTGATTTGTTTTCATCTTCAATTTTCCTGGCCCAAATGAGAACTTTTGAGAACCGTTCTGAGCCACCACTTATTTTCAGGGGGGAAGCATTCAAATTCATGGAGGGGATTTCCATATATGTAAACTAGTGGCTTAGAATGGTTCTCAAAAGTTTTCAAACCAAATTGGTTTTCAAATGATCCTCTCCCTATATATATATATATATATATATATATATATATAGGGTTAGGTTCAAATGAGAACTTTTTCTTTTGAGAACTTTTGAGAACCAATTTGGGCCACTAATTTTCAAGGGGGAGCATTCAAATTCATGGGGGGTTTTTCCATATATATAAACTAGTGGCTAAGATTAGTTCTTTTTAGTTCTCAAACCCAATTAGTTCTCAAATGATCCTCTCCCTCTATATATATATATATATATATATATATATATATATATATATATATATATATATATATATATATAGTGAAAAGTTCATTGTAGACACCCCCATAAGTGTAGACAGGTAGACACCCTTTTTCACCATTAGATCTCTTGATCTAATGGTTATGATTAATTTTCTTTTTTCTTTTTTTCTTTTTTCTCATTAATTAGAAACTTTCACATGTGAAAAAGAGCTATTTCACATGCGAAAGTGTCTGCAATGAACCTCACCCTATATATATATATATATATATTAAACTTTTTGTTTTGAGAACTTAAAAAAAATCATTTTAAGTCACTCACTTTGAGAGGACCACTCAAATTCATGGAGGATGTTCTTATATATAACTAATGTTAATAATTAATAATGGTTTTCAAAATCAAATAGTTCTCAAATGAACCCCCCCCCCCATCCTTTAATTTTTTTATTTCATGGTTTAAACTTGTAAAGTTTTATACTTCGTAAATACAAATTTGTATGTTTATGTAAATAAAAACCATTAAATTAGTTTTCTTATACGTTTATTTATACTTATAAGTTTCCTATACATGCGTAGGTAAAAAACCTACACATGTGTAGGGAAATGTATAAACTAAATTTCTTTATGTTTTTTTTTTTTGAATTTATGAAATATGAATAAACATTATATTTATATCATTTGGTTATATTTTAAACTTTTTAAAAATTAAAGAAATGAAATATTCATTTTGTTCTTGCAATATTCATTTTGTTCTTGCAATATTTAATGTAGAGAGAGAAAGAGAGAAAGAGAGGATATATATATATAGAGAGAGAGAGAGAGGAAGGATAAAATGAAAACCTCTCCGAGTTTGGAAAACCGTGAAAACCAAGCTAAAAAATTCGATTTTTGTTCCGATTTTTTTTATGGTGATTCTCTAAGTTAAAAAGACCCCCTTTATGCAAAAAAATAAAAAAGAACGCCTAGTCAAAATTTTTAAAAAAAATATTTTATAACCGAGGTTACATATGTAAGAGTTCATGATTTGTATAAATATACATATATATATATTCTGAACCACTCATTTTCAGGGGAACCACTCAAATTCATGAGAAAATTTCCTTATATATAACTAGTGGCTCAGAATGGTTCTCAAAAGTTCTCAAATAATTTGTATATATATCACAGTGTCATCCTTTAACGTGTTTGATGATTTGTTTCAGAGAATGATGGCATGGAAAGTGATAAGCTACAATTGCCATCTTTTAAAGAGTACAAGTTTGAACAACTTAGTTCTGCAACCTGTGGGTTTTCGGTGGAGAATATTGTATCTGACTATGGTGAAAACACACCAAATGTTGTCTATAAAGGAAAGCTTGACGATAATGATTGCTTGATCGCCATCAAGCGGTTCAATCGGTCACCTTGGCATGATACTCGCCAGTTTTTGGTACTTCACCTCATGACCATCTATCTGTCTTTCTCGAAATTCATGTTTCCATTTGTTTCTTATATAAATTAACCATGGAAAGAAAGAGAAAAATAAAACATCCTTTAAAAATTTGTAAACTATACACTTTTTCTTAGATCGGTTTGTGTGTTATCTCAAGAAGATATTTTACCTTTTTGCACCATAGAAAGCCCAATACAATGTGAAAATTTTATCACTATATATGTATGTTTGCCTGTTCACTATGATATTCTTCATATGCATCATCGATATTAAACAAATTAATTATGTGTTAATGGGTTTTTAGGATGAAGCAAAAGCTGTTGGACAACTTAGGAGCCAAAAACTAGCCAATTTGTTAGGATATTGCGTTAAAGGAAATGAAAGATTGCTAGTGGCAGAGTTCATGCCTCATGGAACTTTATCCAAACATTTATTTGATTGTGAGTTGTTTGTCAATTTCCATTGCAAATCTTCATGATTTATGGTGAACTTATAATTTATAACTTAATTCAGGGGAAATCCAACCGTTAAACTGGGCAATGCGTTTACGGGTAGCTCTATATTTGGCACAAGCATTAGACTACTGCAG
>JBCNJP010000016.1:8871376-8905658 GCA_039602395.1 Deinandra increscens subsp. villosa
TCATCTATTAAAATAACATTATTGTCTAGAAATGAATATATCTTTTATACAGCTTAGCTGTCGTGACCCTCGGCAGATTAATTAACTGTTTGTATATCTATAGTATTATGAATAGTTTGGTCCAGTCTTTTCTCTTCCACGTTGCCAAGTTAGTTCTGGTTATCTTTTAGCTAGTAATATAGGAGTTACATGGCGTCATGGCTGTGGTTGCATAATTCGCTGCCAATTTCATACTTTCATGCAAATGTGAAGTATTTTATTGTTGTAAAAAGGAGATTATTGCTTGTTGCTGATGATATGTTGTTTTTTTAACCATTAGGCATGTTTTTAAATTTTTAAGTGTTTTACACATGAAGTATAAAGTCAGCTTGGAATGTAGCCTCTGAAGTCTTTAAGTAGAATCAATGAGATTGTTTGAGAAGCGGACTAATATAAATGTCTAAATGTGTCTTGTCTATTTTTCCTCCCAGAATGTTAAAATCATATGAAATGATATGAAACAGTTTAAGTTGAAATGGGAGTACTGGGATATATATATTTTCTTACCACAATATAACATATATAATCACATTTAATTCAAAGTGAAATACTAGGAAATATGTAGGATTTCATGACCAATGAAATCTATGATAGTGTACAATCCTTGTCAAACATTAATGCTTATGCATTTTAATAGTGCTCTCCCTATTTTATAATTTTAGGGACGGGCACAGGCTCATCGAATCATTCCCTTCAGGTTACTGCTGCAGCAGTGGCAGTGGCAGTAGCATTAATGGCTATCTTGATGCTGGTGGTGCGGCCCTTTGTAGCCACTGTGGTGGCATCTGCAGCACTGGCTACATTCTTGGTGGTCAACAAGACTGGTTGGTGGGCTGGCTACACTGATGAGTTCTTAACCACGAGTCAAATATTGAACATAGGTTTGGACTTAGTAATAAAAATCATAAGAAATCACACAGTCACTGTGGTGGCATCTGCAGCACTGGCTACATTCTTGGTGGTCAACAAGACTGGTTGGTGGGCTGGCTATGCTGATGGGTTCTTAACCAAGAGTCAAATATTGAACATAGGTTTGGATTTAGTAATAAAAATCATAAGAAATCACACAGTTAATGTCTTGATGTTGTCTTTTGGAGGTTTTTCTAATTGTTCGGATGTTTCATATGGGGTTTTAGCCACTTACTAACCCCTCGTAATAAACTTTGTTGTTAAAAAAAAATTAAATTATGAAGTAGAAGCTTACCATGAAAAATTTACAGATTGTTCTAAGTTAGGAACAAAGAGCAAATGAATATGTTATTTGATGTATGAATAGTGATAAAATTTATCTGTGTTGGTATGTCTAGTGCACCTTATATGCATTTCGGTGTTTTGGCTATGCTTGCATTTTTTCAATGATGTGCTAAATGTGTTCTCACGAGTAACGACGAGGCTTTTAATTGTGTTTTCATGAATGTAGATGTGGAGCCACAATATGCTGGTGCAAGAATAGAGGGAGATGTAATAACTTTAGACTTTGTGAAGAAAATGATGGATGACTTTAAGAATCAGAAATCCTTACATAAACGGTAAGTGTAGCTTTGAGGTTTTTTATTATGCTCCTATTATTATAATTATTCAATTATATTATTTCGATTACTAATTTTTTTGATATTTTTTGTGTTGTAGATATGCCTTCCAGATTGTTCTACAGACTAGAGAAATCTTAATGGCCATGCCATCTCTTGTTGACATACATGTTCCAAATGGAAAGCACTTCACCGTTTGTGGTGATGTGCACGGGCAGGTAATTAAAGCATGAAACTTACATTATCCTTTTACAGTTAGTTGTTTAATCTTTATAATTTCTTATTGATTGATCTGCGTGTATGCAGTTCTTTGATCTCTTAAACATCTTTGAGCTCAATGGTCTCCCTTCTGACGAAAATCCCTATTTGTTTAACGGTGACTTTGTTGACCGGGGATCTTTTTCCGTGGAGGTTATTCTCACATTGTTTGCATTCAAGTGTATGTCACCATCAGGTAAAAAGTCCGCCATCCGTTGTGTCTTTAGCCCTTATTACATTCTTGCCCATTCAAGTAATAATTTCTATTTTTTGACTTTTTCAGCAATACATTTATCTCGTGGAAATCATGAGAGCAAAAGCATGAACAAGATTTACGGGTTTGAGGGTGAGGTCAGATCTAAGTTGAGTGATAAATTTGTGGAGCTATTTGCAGAAGTTTTCTGTTATTTACCTCTATCCCATGTTATAAACGAGAAGATATTCGTTGTTCATGGTGGACTTTTTAGCACTGATGGTGTGAAGCTCTCTGACATCAGAGCAATTGATCGGTTTTGTGAGCCCCCTGAAGAAGGTATGTTGAAAATGAGTTTACAGGACATGTACCTTTTTCCTATTTATTGTATTTTAATGAAGAAAAGTAAGTATTTTATTGGTGCTTAAGCTATTATAACAAGCTACTAATATATGATGTTCTGTTTTAGGTTTGATGTGTGAGATTCTATGGAGCGATCCACAACCTAATCCTGGCAGAGGACCAAGCAAGCGTGGTGTAGGTCTCTCTTTTGGTGGAGATGTAACAAAGAGGTTTTTGAAGGATAATAATCTAGGTAATCTTATATTTTCACCACTGATAAAATTGCAGTGTCAGAAGCCACACCATGTGATAGAAATGTTATATTTTTATCCATCGCCTAATTGCAATGATGGATACTTTTAAACTTCAAATTTTCTCTCAAAAAGGATTTGTCGCAATAGGAGTGCGTGACTGCCTTCTCAACGTTTTCTTTTTACATTTGTTTTTCAGATTTGGTCGTGCGATCTCATGAGGTCAAAGATGAAGGCTATGAAATCGTACATGATGGTAAACTCATCACTGTTTTCTCTGCTCCAAACTACTGTGACCAGGTAATATAATATGATTTTGTTGTTATTGTCGCTTATAATCTTATTTTTTATGTGGTTTGTGAAAGACTTTATGGGTGTTGTTGCAGATGGGAAACAAAGGCGCTTTCATCCGATTTGAAGCCCCAACCTTGGAGCCCAAGATTGTCACATTTTCAGCTGTGGTTAGTCCCTTCTGAGTTCCTTACCATGCAATTCTTTTTTTGTCCATTCTTTTTCTACCTTTGACAAACAGATTTTAGATAGAGAAGTAAATGAACAGATGAACCGCTTACACATGTACATATTGTTTTAGAGTTTTTTTTTTTTTGGGTAAAGGGCAAAGGCCAACAAAATATTATTTCAAAAAATAAAGTTACAAATCAGAAAACGGAAAACAAAATAGCAATGAGACGCAATGAGACGTTACATATTGTTTTAGATGTAATATCTAAAGACGTTTTTTTTTTTTTTTTCATCTCTCTTTCGCTTGACCACTATATGTGAGCGTGCCCTCATTGTTTGATATTTTTCACACTTTTTTTTTTCAATTTTATTTTTTAATATCATATTTCTGTTAAACATTCAGCCACACCCTGATGTGAAGCCAATGGCATATGCCAGCAATTTCCTCCGCATGTTCAACTAGAGTTTGCTGAAGTGGCATTACTTCTGCTGAAAATGGTGAAGTCGGGTCGGTCTCTCTTTTCTACACAACTGCACATATTGCATGTAACTTGCTATACACGGCGGTGTTATGTTCTTGCTAAAGTTGATTTGTTATTGATAGTTTATGACTTTATGTAACCGAAAGCAAAAGACGCTAAGATATGGTGTCTTAATCTGGGATTCCCCTGTGTAATGTATTGTCCCTTTAGTTTAACTGTGTACCTACCAATTGTCTTAGAAGATTTGCTTTGTATCCTTTATTTTTGAACTTGAAGACATCAATCGAATTGTGGAGAACAATAAAGAATATATTAATCATGTGACGGGTAATTAACTCTTTTCGGTTTTAGGATTTGAAGACTTAGATACCGATGTTAACTATGACGGGTAATTAACACTTTTTGGTTTTAGGATTTGAAGACTTAGATACCGATGTTAACTATGACGGGTAATCAACACTTTTTGGTTTTAGGATTTGAAGACTTAGATACCGATGTTAACTAATGCTGGACTCGTACATTTGTGTTAATGCTCATTGGTAAACATCTAATACGTGGCAGATGATAAAACATGTGATTGCTTTTGAAATGTTTTGTTATCCTCATATTTGTTTGTATATATTTGAGTTAACTAATCGTACATTTGTGTTACTGTTCATTGGTGAACATCTAATACGTGGCAAATGATAAAACGTGTTGCTTTTGAAATGTTTGGTTATCCTCATAGTTGTTTGTATATATTTGCTGTGCTAGACAAAGTTATTCAAATATTTCAATTGGAAAACTGTTCTTTTAAGTATGTTTGGGGTTCTGATAGTTTTGGTCACTCTTGTTTGTTTTTTGTATTCTAACCCCCAGATTCTTATCCATCTATTATTTTATGCTCTAAAACATCTTAGGATATATTTCCTATTATTTCTAAACCTCGGAATTCGTACGATGATAAATATAAATACGTATCTATTTATTTTAAACACGTATTTACATGTATTTATCAATATTTTCTCATACTATCTTTTAAACACGTATACATGACGTATTTAACCATCAAGCTACCATAATACTTATTTCACATGTATTCATGCTATTCATATATAAAAATGTATTTATTTATGTTTTATTTCCTTGACGTTTTAAACATTCATTTATACACGTTCTATCACGTTTAGTTATTGAACAAGTATATACCCTAAATCAAGAAATTTTGGGATGTTACACGAACACGTTTAACGCCGCCACATTCGAGTTTTTTCATGCCCCTTCGCATCATCATTTAGCAGACATCTACACGAAGGACCTACCACATGTCATCTTTGATGACTTTCGATCTAGCTAAGTATCAGAGACCCACATCCTTAGACTGATGGGGTATATTAGAGTAGAGGTGTAAACGAGCTCAGCCGCTCATTAGCTACTCAAAATCGAATCGATAAAAAACTCAAAATGAGCGGAGCCTTAACGAGCTCAAGCTTTAAAATAGGGCTCGTTTACTAAACGAGTTTGAGCCCGAGCTTTAGGTAGCGAGCTAGCCTTAACGAGCCTTTAATTTATATAACTTTATTTAATTTATTAAATATAATTTTAAATAATAATAATTATAATACATAAAATTATGATAAGGCAAGTAAATAATATGTATTATTTTCTATATAAAAATAACTATTCTAAATATAAACAAATTTAATAATATTAATATATAAAAAATAAAAATTAATTATAAACGAGTAGAGCTCGATTTGAGCTCGAGCTAAAGTAATCATCCACAAGCCGAGCTCGAGCTTCAGAAATAAAACTCAAATTGAGACGAGCCAAGCTCATAGTCATAAATATTCAGTTTTCTTGTAGCTATATATAGTTGTATTGTGAATGAGAATGTAACGTTTAGGAGTCTAACACTATGTGACATCCGAGAAAGTAACAAAACTAGAACGATCTTTATCATTTTTATAACACTTGAATCTAGGGTTGCAAACGAACCGAACGAACACAAACAAGACATTTGTGTGTTCGTTTGTTAACCTTTTACCAAACAATTAAACCGAACACGAACACCTAGCCGAACAAGATTTCATGTTTGTGTTCGTTTGTTAACAAAATTACTTTGTTCGTGTTTGCTTGTGTTCGTTTGGTAAATTTTTTATTTTTCCTAACAAACGAACAAACGAACCGAATAGTGACTCAAACGAACCAAACCAAACATAGTCACAAATGAACCAAACGAACCAAACAAACTAAACTGAACACGAACCAATCGAACCGAACAAACCAAACGAACATAAACGATCCAAACAAACACACACACACATATATGATAAAACAAAGTATTAATTAACAACTCATCCATACAAAGATCATCAAGAGAAGGTAAAAAACTATGAGTTTTCCATTTAAACTAGTCTTCAAAATATTAGAAATATTGAGTTTGTCATTCTATGTAGTCTTTAAAATCGAAAGTTCTAAGCCATATATAACATATTTGATAATCTCATCATGAAATTATTAAAAAAAGGAGACAAAAGTTAACCAAACAACTTGAAATTATTTTTAAAAAAAGATATTAAACAAACAATTTTTACTTTCACAAGGTGCTTCTATAAAAACTTGAATTTACAAACTTTGGAGGATGTTAAACTGCTGAAAAGTGAAGACCCTAGTTTTAAGTTTTAATTAAATGATAAACCTCTAAATTAGAGACATTTCTAAAAAATATATAATTAAGAAATAACTAAAGTCTAAATGTATTAATGTTAACAAACAAACACAAATAAACAATATGAACAAACATAAACGAACGTTCACGAACACACTTACCGAACGTTTATGAATACAAATGAATGAATGTGGGCTCTATTCGTGTTCGTTTGTTAAGCTAAACGAACGATTTATTTTTTTTTGTTCTGTTCGTTCATTTAATAAACGAAGGAGCTCCCAAATAGTTTACGAACATTTCGCTAAAATTTCGGTTCGTTTATAAGCCAACAGTTAGAATCCACACGATGTAATATTGCGAGATATATATCTAGAGGCTATCAGCGTATGGGGAAAGATCTATAGAAAACCAATAATTATCCAGAAAACCAAAAAACCAACCTTTTTTTCTCTATAACTTCTTCATATATTAATATTTTTAAAAAAATAATTTCACCAAAAATTCTATAATTTTATTAGCTTTATTTATGGGAAAAAAAATTTAAAAAATAAAAAGTTTAGTGATTTTTTATTATTGCATCATGCAATAGTACCAATAGTATTGCATAATGCATTATAATTAAAACTACTTAAAAACAAGAGACTTAACTTAAATATGAATGTGGTTTATGCGAATAATGTAAAAAACAAAGAATTGACATTCATAAACCAATTTTATATTATTGTTGCATAGTGCAATATTAATTTCAAGCTAAAATTTCGAATTTTATTTTATTTTTAAAAAAAACTCGAAAACGTTTTTAAAGTTTTTTCTTTTTCCAATATTCTTAAAATCATGAAAGAAACATATAAAAAAAGTTTTAAAAAAAATAATTTTTTTCCTTGGTTTTTTGGTTTTTTATAAAATATTGGTTTTCTATAGAACCCAACCCATCAGCCGTATAACTATATTATATGTTAATACTTTTTGATATAAAAACATCCCATTCTTGTAATTTGTAAACAGCCATTCACGGGATCTACGGAGAGAAACTCTTCATATGAATAGTAATCTGCAGGTTAGCATATGAACAATACAACTCATAATACTGTATTTTTTTTTCTTTCTATTATTTAAAGTATATCAAATAGAAATTACACATATTCTTTAATCTTTACGTTTATTTTATATATTCTATTATTATATATTTGACTATATACAAAGTCGAAATGTTTAGGAATAGTAACAAGCGTCGTTAATGGTTAATTTGTTCCGTGGTAAACTATGATGATTGGTTTTGTTTTTTTTAAAAAATTGTTTTGATTTTAATTTTGAATTTACATCGTTGTCTTCCGGTATATAATTTTGTATAGTATTATATCAAGTCCTACATAAATTTTAGGTTCTAGGTTCGATACTTGAAGCGTTTCACTTTTAATTTTAATATTATTACATAATCTTTTTGTATTAATTTTCGTTATCTTTACGTTGCATTATAGCAATGTAACTATTTTATATGCCCGCGTTATCTCCGATAATACGGGTTGCAAATTTACTTCCATACAAACAGCAAATTCCCAACTTGTTGTGATTGAATTCTATAAGTTTCACACAGAGAGAAAGAACACTACTTTCAAAAGGTCCCCTTTCAAAAACACACACTCTCTCTTTCCCATAATGCTTATTCTCCTCCTATTCATCCTTCTAACAAGCACCCCTCACCAAGTCTCCCCCACCAACCACAACCAAACTCACCTCCAACCACCACTCACCATGGATCCATCTGAGCTACAAACCCTTTACAGCATCATGGAAACACTCTCTTCTGACCAGAAATGGAGGGTCAACTACCCCAAACCCATGTAAACCCTCCACTTCTTGGGTTGGAATTGAATGTAAACCAGGTGTTAAAGACTCTCATCTTCACATCACAAGGCTTGATTTTGGCACCCCACCAAACCCTAATTGCAAGAACACTGCCACTTTCCCTTCACAAATCTTCCAACTTCCTTACCTTAAATCTGCTTTCTTCTTCCAATGTTTCACCAAAACCAAAACCACCATTTCATTCTCAAAAACCATTCTTCCATCTTCTTCTTCTTTGCAGCAGCTAAGTCTCAGATCAAACCCTAGTCTTGTTGGCTCAATACCTCCTCAACTTTTCACTTCTTTATCTTCACTCCACATTCTCACATTATCACAATCCAAGATCTCAGGAATGATCCCGCCGGAGATCTCGCATTCGAAATCACTTGTTCATCTTGACTTGAGCTACAACCACCTCACTGGACCCATTCCACTCCAACTTTGGAGCCTTAAAAACCTAGTGGGACTTGATCTAAGCTATAACGCGCTCTCGGGTTCGGTCCCGAACTCAATCGGGCAACTGAGTATGCTCCAAAAGCTAGACTTGAGCTCGAATCTGCTCACCGGAAGTGTCCCAAACGGCATTGGGAAACTGAGCTCATTAGTGTTCATAGCACTCAGCAACAATCGGTTTCGCGGGAAACCGCCTGTTGAGTTGAAAAATCTAAACAGATTGGAGTATTTGATCATGGAAAACAATCCAATATCTACAAAACTTCCCATGGAGTTTGGTTTGCTTTCAAAGTTACAAGAACTCAGGCTGGCAAACTCCGACCACTCCGGCGAAATCCCGGCAAGTTTTTCTAGTCTTTCTAACTTAACCACATTGTCTCTGGAAAACAACCGATTAACCGGAAAGATTCCGGTGGGTATGGCGAATCTTTCGCGTATATATCATTTGAATCTGAGCAAGAACTGGTTGAGTGGAGAGATACCGTTTGATTCAGGTTTCTTGAATAGATTGGGGAAGAATTTGGATATAAGTGGGAATAGGGAGTTGTGTTTGGATCCGATGGAGGCGTTTGAGTGTGCAAGATTTGGAGTTTTGGTGTGTAATGGAAGCAATACACGTGTGGGTAGTGTAAGTAGTTCTAGTAGTTCTAGGGTGAAGCCATTGAAGAGGTCTGAAGGTCTAGTGGTGGGGATGAGTAGGCCAACTTTATTAATTGTGGTTCTTGTTTTAGCTAGGTGTGTTGGAATTTAAACATTGATGTTTCTTTGTATCAATTGATCATCATTTGTTTATAACTAGATATTTATTTCCGCGTGTTACGGTGGCAATGCTACGATCTTAAATATAAAACTTAGTAAAAAGATGGGTTTATTTAAATGAAGTAATTATGTGCATATAAACGCAACCGTCTAAAAACAAAAGTAATAGAGAAATTGGACACGAATAAAATGATACGTAAACTAAAATGATACGTAAATGCAATAGTATGAAGCTGAAACTTAATGAAAACTAAGTAAAGAAGGAAGAAAAAGAAAGGCTAAAAAGAAAAAAGAAGTATATATATGATCAATCAATGAACTGCATAGAAGAGAGATACCAAATCGTCCTTTACCACAATCGATTTACTGGTCAGTGAACATGGATTTGTATTTTGTATAGAGTAGATCTTTTGTGCTTATAGGCAGGGAGATGAGGTGGCGCCCATAGCCTATTCGGAACACCGCCCTCATCCCTATTGGCTTTCGGAAATCGACAGATGTTTACCGATAAAGTTGATGACGTATGTCTGAATCAGAATATCCTCAAACACATAACATGATTCATATATCCATCTAAGATCATCACATTAATTAAGTGTAACATAGTTTTTAAGTCGTAGCTCGATACATTAAATGTTTTGGACCAGTGGCGGAACCAGAAACTTTTGTCTGGATGGGTCATAACATATTTTTTATATCCGTAATTTATAAAATATAACAAAATAAAATAGAATTTTTACAAAATCTAAAAAAATTAAATAACCTTATCTTAATGAAAATGAAAACACTTTAGAATTTTTTTAAACCACATGAAAAGAATTAATAAAAAAGAACGAGTTTCAAGGTTCTGCAAAAATAGTCATATGACTACCTACTCTTTGACGTGCACATTTTTTATTGGTTGGCCTTTACTAGAAAAATACAAAACCTAATAAACCTATCATCTTCTTCGGTTCTTCCATAATAACCTGGTTTCCGTTTCAGTCTTCCCCGTCGGAAAATTATATCCCGGCGAAATCCTTTTTTCACTCTTCTCCGTTTACTTCAACTCAAGTGCTCGTTGGCTAGCAATTTCAGAGGGTCAAAGCACAAAGATTCACCATACGACAAATATCCTTCTAAGGAAAAGTTCGCCGGCCGGAGGGTCAACGGCACCCTCCCGGACCCTCCTGTGGTTCCGCCGGTGGTTTTGGTCATTATGGATTTTTTATTTTCGTATTGTTTGTTATAGCAATGCAACTGTTTTGTTTGTCCCTGTTATCCCAGAACAAATCGTCGGTTTGTGAAATCTAGTTTAAATAAAACACCTTTATTAACATTTTTTTTCTAAAAAAAGGAAAAAAAAAAAACTATTTTGAAAACGTGGACGTTGTACGTATCCTATGCATTATTGGATTGGACATCTCGGCACTCTTATGCAGCCACATTTTCCTATTTATTTTTATGTTTATTACACTATTTTACTTTCTATTTTAATTAAATAATTAACTTCCTCATTTCACAATTAATATTTTGCTCACAAACAAAAAGAAATCAATTAGCTTTTTTACACCATGTTAAGTATGAAGTCTTAATCTCTAGTTAAGATGCTTGCAATCTGATTAAAGTGAAGTTTGGATAGTTTTTGGCTTACTTATGACTCTTCAGGGGTTAAATGTGTAATTCTTTTACGCAGGAAATAGGTTTAATATGTTTTGGGTGTTTTCTGCCAAGTTAGCTAAAGTAGGAGGGTGGTAGTTGATTTGTTCTTGATTTCGGTTACTAGCCGTTGTTACTGATTTGTATATAGAGCTAGGGTTCGAGTCTTGTAATGAGTTTTTCCAATTCCATTTCTTGTAATCATTTCCAGATCAATAATGATAATAATGCAAGCTTCAATTCTTGTTTCAATTACCTCAATTCTCTGATCGTTTACAACAATTGGTATCAGAGCAAGGTTTATCGCTCGGATCAGAGGGTTAATCTACAGATTTGGGGGAAATCAATTGTTCCGCAATTATGGTGTCGTCGAAGTTCGAGATCGACAAATTCGATGGCAGAAATGATTTCAATCTGTGGAGGGTCAAGATGAAGGCTCTTCTCGTTCATCAAGAACTTGCAGATGCGTTGCAGGGCGAAGCTAATAAACCAGAGGGTGTAGAAGATAAAGCATGGAAGATCACACTGGAAAAGGCGCATAGTGCGATAATTCTGTGTCTTGCTGATAGAGTATTGAGGGAGGTGTCTAAAGAGAAGACTGCAGCCGCTGTGTGGGCTAAATTAGAGTCATTGTACATGACAAAGTCATTAGCCAATCGGCTATACCTCAAGAAGAAAGTCTACACGTTTCAGATGAGCCCAGGTAAGTCAATGGAAGATCATTCTGATGAGTTCAATCGATTAATCTTGGATTTGGAGAACATTGATGTGAGTTTGGAGGATGAAGATAAGGCAATCTTGTTCCTGGCCTCATTGCCTATTGAGTATGAGCATTTTGTTGACACCTTGCTATATGGAAGAGATGATCTCTCTATGGATGAAGTCATAGCAGCTTTAAATTCAAAAGAATTGAAAAAGAAGAATGACTTGAAAGAAGAAGGTGGAGAAGGATTGTACATAAGGGGAAGGTCAGAACAAAGGGGTAATTCCAAATCAAACAAACATCAGTCAAGATCTAAGTCCAAGTTTAGAAGAAAATGTTTTGTGTGTCAATCAGAAAAACATTTCAAGAAGGATTGCCCAGAATGGAAGAGAAGAAAGGCTGAATACAAGAAAGGAAGTGGAAATCAAGGTAATAATGATGAGAACTCTGAAGGCTATGACAGTTCAGATGTGTTGATGGTCATAAGTGGTGCTGATCAAGAAGGTTGGGTCATGGACAGTGGTGGGTCATATCATATGACACCCCACAAGGAGTATTTCCAAGACTTAAAGGAAGAAGACCTTGGAACTGTAAAGCTAGGAGATCATAGGCCTTGTATGGTGAAGGGTCATGGTACTGTTACTCTTAAGTTGCAGAATGGCAGCAGTTTTACACTCAAGAATGTCAGGTATATTCCCTCACTTAAAAGAAATTTGTTGTCTCTTGGAACTCTAGAACAGGAAGGCTATGTAGTTAGTCTTAAAGAGGGTAAAGCTAGAGTTATTAGAGGATCTATGGTTATGTTAACTGGAACTAGAAAACATAACAATATCTACATATTAGAAGGTAGTGTAGATATTAACAATGAGTCTCTTTTAGTGGAAGAAGGGAATAAGCAGGCCTTGTTATGGCATAAAAGATTAGGCCACATAAGTAGCCAAGGGTTGACTGAGTTGAATAAACAACAAGTGCTATTAGGCTTAACCAACTGTGATATACAATTTTGTGAAAACTGTATATTGGGCAAACATAAGAGGGTTAAGTTTGAACCAGGGAAGCATATTACTAAAGGAATTTTAGACTATGTGCATTCAGATTTATGGGGGCCTGCTAGAACTGAGTCTATGGGAGGAGCTAGATATTTTCTCTCTTTAATAGATGATTATTCAAGAAGGGTGTGGGTTTATATGCTTAAACATAAGAGTGAAGCCTTTAGCAAATTCAAAGAGTGGAAAGTCTTAGTTGAAAATCAAACTGAAAGAAAGATTAAGAAGCTAAGAACTGACAATGGTCTTGAGTTCTGTAATCATGAATTCAATGAATATTGTAAAAGTCAGGGTATAGGTAGGCACTTAACTATTCCAGGAACTCCTCAACAGAATGGGTTAGCTGAGAGAATGAATAGAACCCTGTTAGAAAGAGTCAGGTGTATGCTGAGTTGTGCAGGTATGCCTAAAATGTTTTGGGCAGAAGCTACTAACACTGCTTCTTATCTGATAAACAGATCTCCTTCTAGAGCCTTAGGTAATAAAACTCCTATGGAAGTGTGGACTGGTTTTAGACAGGATTATAGTGAGTTAAGGGTCTTTGGTTCTTTATGTTATGCTCACCTTAGTCAAGGTAAGCTTGAGCCTAGAGCTTGCAGGTGCATAATGTTAGGCTATGCTGGTGAAAGTAAAGGATATAGAGTATGGAGGACTGACAAAGGAAAGCCTAAGGTGTTTATAAGCAGGAATGTTGTGTTTAAAGAACATATCATGTATAAGCAGGTTATAGAAGGGGATATAGGAAACTCCAGTCAAGTTGAAATTGAGGAGTTAGAGTTTAATAAAACTACTTGTAGAGAAGGTCAGCCTGAGGTGGAGTTGCACTTGCAACAACCAGGTGGAGAAGAGCCAAGTAGCAGTAGTGGTACTAATAGTGGTGATTCTTTGAAGTCTAATGCTTATTCCTTAGCTAGAGATAGGCCAAGGAGAGAAGTAGTTAAGCCTCTTAGATTTAGGGATGATGATGATGTTTCTGCAATAGCTTTCTTGGCTGCTCAACAGGAAAGTGATTTAGAGCCTTTAAGCTATAGTGAAGCTATAAGGTCTGTTGATAGTGCTAAGTGGGTCAAAGCTATGGAAGAGGAGATGGAGTCTTTGGTTAAGAATGAAACCTGGGTCTTAGTTGATAGACCTGAAGATCAGAAATTGGTGTCATGTAAGTGGCTATTCAAGATAAAGCAAGGAATTAGCAAGAATGAACCTCCTAGATACAAGGCCAGACTTGTTGCCAAGGGATTTACTCAGAAAGCAGGTATTGACTACAAGGAAATTTATTCTCCTGTAGTCAAACATACTTCAATTAGAGTGATTTTATCATTAACAGCTAAATATAATCTTGAACTTGAACAAATGGATGTAAAAACTGCATTTTTACATGGAAATTTAGAAGAAACCATTTATATGAATCAACCAGAGGGCTTTATTGAAATAGGGAATGAGGATAAAGTGTGTTTACTAAAAAGGTCACTTTATGGTCTCAAACAATCACCTAGACAGTGGTATTTAAGGTTTGATGAATTCATTGTATCAAATGGTTTTCTAAGAAGTGAACATGACAACTGTGTCTACTTTAAACAAGTTGATAATCAAGATTATATTTACCTACTTTTGTATGTTGATGATATGCTTCTGGCCTGTAAGAGTCCAGAAGCTATCAGTGCTACTAAGGGTTTGTTAATGCAGGGTTTTGAGATGAAAGATCTAGGTACTGCTAAGAAGATCTTAGGCATGGAGATTACCAGAGACAGGAGCAAGGGAATATTGAAGTTGTCTCAAGAAGGATACATAAAGAAGGTTCTTAAAACTTATGGAATGGAAGGTTGCAAACCTGTTATTGCACCTATGGGATTGCAATTTAAGTTGTCTGCTGGTGATGGGCCAAAGTCTGAAGATGATGTAAGCTACATGTGTAAGGTCCCTTATGCTAATGCAGTAGGGAGTTTGATGTATTTGCTTGTGTGCACAAGGCCTGATCTAGGATATGCTGTTAGCTTAGTCAGCAGGTATATTTCTAATCCTGGAAAGTTACATTGGGCTGCTGTTAAGTGGATATTGAGGTATTTGGCAGGAACTAGATCCTTAGGTCTCATATTTGGAGATGGGAGTGTACCAACTGGGTTGGTTGAAGGGTTTGTAGATTCTGATTTTGCTAAGGATCTAGATAGAGGGAGGTCATTAACTGGATACTTATTCAAGGTTGAAAATAGCTTAGTTAGTTGGAAGGCTCAATTGCAGCCTGTTGTTGCATTAAGCACAACTGAGGCTGAATATATAGCCTTAACAGAAGCTATAAAAGAAGCTTTGTGGCTCAGTAGGTTCCTGTCTGAGCTGGGAGTAAAAGTGTCCAATGTTGATGTTCATTGTGACAGCCAGGGGGCTTTATTATTATCCAAGAATGCAGTATTTCATGATAAGGTTAAACATATTTTAGTCAAACTGCATTGGATAAGAGATGTAATAAATTCAAAGGAGGTCAATGTTCATAAAATTGATACTCTTAAGAATCCTGCTGATATGCTTACAAAGGTGTTAACTGGTGCTAAATTTCAGTTCTGTGTAAGTGCAGCAGGAGTAGGATAGATTACTTATTCAAATTCTGATAAATGTGCAGTCTTGATGATTCTGGTTAACACTCTAGGATATTCAAGTTCATTGAACCTCTGTTATTCAGAGTTAATGTTGATTAGGATTGTTAATTCTGTAATACATTTGTTGGATCAAGACTTCAAGGTGGAGATTGTTAAGTATGAAGTCTTAATCATTCGTTAAGATGCTTGCAATCTGATTAAAGTGAAGTTTGGATAGTTTTTGGCTTACTTATGACTCTTCAGGGGTTAAATGTGTAATTCTTTTACGCAGGAAATAGGTTTAATATGTTTTGGGTGTTTTCTGCCAAGTTAGCTAAAGTAGGAGGGTGGTAGTTGATTTGTTCTTGATTTCGGTTACTAGCCGTTGTTACTGATTTGTATATAGAGCTAGGGTTCGAGTCTTGTAATTAGTTTTTCAATTCCATTTCTTGTAATCATTTCCAGATCAATATGATAATAATGCAAGCTTCAATTCTTGTTTCAATTACCTCAATTCTCTGATCGTTTACAACATATATATATATATAGGGAAAAATTAATATGACATACAACTTAAAAACAACTAAAAGGTAAATTAAATCAAATCACTTCTGGTTAATACGCTATTGTTGTTCAAAGATCAACAGCCGGAAAATCTCGATTTGAAATCACAATTTATATTTTATTTTTAGAGGGTTGAATTGGTTGTTTGTATTTTGTTAAGTGAAAAACTACAAGCATGCTATATTACGAAGTTTCACATCTTACGTGTGAACAACAATTGTGTATTAACTCAAAGCTTTTAGTTACTTTTAAACAAAACAAGGTAGTTCTAGAGAGTCTGATATCTATGTGTGAACTTTATTACCATTTTTCAAATTAATGACTTGGTTTATCGACCTACACATCATTATTTTTTAACAGCAGAAAGTTTTATTATTATGAATTAGCGAGAGGCTAGAAAAAGTACAAATTAAATAGAGACAAGGCTATATGTATATACACTACCACTATATGTTATCGGAGCACCGTCTACCCTGAATCGTATCTAATCCTGTTGACTTCATTATTAATACATTTTTACAGCATCACAAAAATATATTAGACAAGTAATGGCTAATCCAATAGTTAGTCAATGTATGTAGATATCACCTTATAATGGCTTACTATGACGTCAACGGTTCAGGTTGGTCTATGGTAATGCCTCAGCATTTACAAATATCAATAGTAAAATATATAAAATTTTAGAGAAAACACATAATACAAATAAGTCTCACGGTAAGGAAATAGACAATCAACATATATAATCTAATTACAAAACAAGTACATCCCGTTTTATATAACACTTCCCAGAGTGGAAAAACTCATTCAATATAAATAATTTCACACAATAGACATGGTTGATAAAATAGTTTGCTTGGTGTGAGAGAACTCACAAAACATTTATATTTGTAAATATTGTTTATAAAATAATTTGCCCAGTGAGAGGGATATTCATAACCTTTGATTATAAAGTAAACACTGTTTATAAAATGCTTTGCCCAGTAAGGAGAAACTCAAAATTTAAATACGGAGTAAACATGTTTAATAAATATTTTGCCCAAAAGTAAGAATTTCACACTTAAAAACACATGATTTATTTTGCAGAGTAAAGAAAGTTTATAAAGTAATTTTGCCCAAAAGTGAGAAACTCACCTTATATATTCACTTGAATAATTCGGACGGAATCTCCACGATAAGCCTTGATTTAAACCTAATCGTGTATCGGTTCGCATTAACGCAAAGTTTTATATAATAAATACCTTTTATGCTTAATTCTGTGTTTCATAACCCTAATAACATCTAATTTAAGATTATGCAATTACTTAGGTCAAATGACCATTTTACACTTTTAAGGCAAAATATATCATTTAATGATAATATGAAGACAAGCATTTCTATAACCACCCAACTAGTTATATATAATTTACATTTGGTTTAAATCTCATGATTATCCAGTTAATTAAATAATTAATTAACTCCATCAATTATCCACGTAATTAATTATTTAATTAATTAAAACTATTAATTATTTAACTTTTATTTAATTACTAAAATAAACTTAGTAAATAAATAATAATCTGCGACAATTACTAAAATAGTAATTATATATTTCGTTAATTACCGGTTAAATCAATAATCGGATTTTTGACACGTTCACTCCGATGTAACTCTTACGGGTAAAAGACCGAATCAGGTTCGTTAAATGTCGGATCAAAACATACAATATCCAAGAGCTTAGTCCATTGGAGCACCTCGACCCTAACCATGTTTGCTTATACTGAGTTTGAGAATATTTAAAAAAGTATATATTCTAAATATTCTAGATTGTGTATTTGTGAAATCTGGTCATGCGGTCATTGTGACGTGTTGGGTATGGAGGAGACCCACCACTCTTATCATAAATTTATTCTTAAAAAATCAAAGGTGGTGTTATTAAAGAAAATACAAACAAACACCTTCTAGAATCCAACTAATGCGATTACTTGAGAATGATAAGTGACAAAATTACGAAGTGTGAACGAGAACACGTTAATACGCGATTGTTGTTCAAAGATCAGCATTTGGAAAATGTCCATTTGAACTCACAATTTATATTTTATTTTTACAGGTTTGAATTTGTTTGTATATTACAAGTATGCTATTGTTTCTTAATATATAGCGAAGTTTCACATGTAAGTTACGAGTGTGAACAACAATTGTGTATTAGTGATTTGATTTAATTTAGTTTTTAGATACTTCTAGACAAAACGAGTCTGGTGTTTATATGTGAACTTTATTATTAACGCGCGACTAGGTTAATCGACCTATACATCATTATTTTTTTTAACAGCAGAAAATTTTATTAATCTTAATAATTTTTAAACAAAACAAGGTAGTTCTAGAGAGGCTCGTATCTAAGTTGTGTCTGTGACAACCCCATATTCGTTTTACTATTCTTAATAATTTTTCTGTTTCGGACTTTTAATTAGTGAACTTTATTACCATTTTTCAAATTAATATCAATTATATGTTAAACTAATGACTTGGTCCAGCCACCTAAAGCATCATTATAGATACATTTTTGAATGGCAGCCACTCTAATTAGACATATATTTCAACATTCATCTAAAAGTCAATTGGTGCAGGTGTAGAGTATCTTTCAAGGCGTTGACTAGGTGGGTTTATATTGGTTTCTATCTCATTGTGGTATAACAAACTTTTCATAGGCCTCAAAACTATAGCAACCATCGGAATGGAAGCTAAAATGTCATCAGTGTCTTACCCACAAATATTCCGCCAATTTTCACTTGATGAGATTCTCTCTGTCACCAAGAATTTCGATGATGCGTTCGTCGTAGGGGAGGGTGGTTTTGGTAAGGTGTACAAAGCTACTATCACCGTTGAGAATGGTGAAACTTTTGTTGTTGCTATCAAGCGATCGGATTACAGTTCCGACCAAGGAGCACTTGAATTTTCAGCTGAAATTGAGATGCTCACTAAGTTGAGGCACTGTAATCTCGTGTCTTTGATCGGATATTGTAATGATAACTCTGAGATGATTCTTATCTACGAGTTTATGCCACAAGGAACCTTGTATGATCATTTGCACAAATATGGTACTAGTCTGAGTTGGGTACAACGACTTGATATAAGCATAGGTGCTGCAAGAGGGTTGCATTACCTTCATACCGGAACAGGCACCCAAAATGGAGTCATACATCGTGACGTCAAAAGTTCAAATATTTTGTTGGACGAAGATTATGCTGCTAAGATATCAGATTTTGGATTGTCCAAATTTGGCCCAACAGACACATCAGATGCCTATGTCAAAACCGTTGTTAGGGGTACATTTGGCTATCTTGATTTAGAATATTATTCGACTGGAAAATTAACAAGGAAATCAGATGTGTATGCCTTTGGGGTGGTATTATTCGAGTTGCTTTGCGGGAGGGTAGCTGTGGATAGACGTCTTGACGAGGATGAGTGCAGTTTAGCAAAATGGGCTCATGAATCTATTAAGAAAGGCAAAGTGTATGAAATTATTGATTTTAATATCAAAAGTCAGATCTCTCCAAAATGTTTGAAGGTATTTGTGGAGATTGCAGATCGATGTTTGAGTAGTGCATCAAAGAAACGCCCTAATATGGCAGAGATTGTGGTTGCTCTTGAGCTTTCTCTAAAACTACAAAATCAATTCGACAGTCATGCAAAGCAAGCTGGAGGCATATTGGGATTTGCTAGAAGAATTAGATGGCCCTTTATCTCACCTGATGTCAACTCTGGTATACACATATTCACATACTCAGTTTATGTATTCCATGAAAATATTTATTTATCATTAGCTATGATCATCATTTTCATCTTAAATAGCTCTGAGTGACAAAAAGCCACCAACGATCATTGAAGATACCTTTGAACCAGGTTCATCATCAACAAAGCATGTTACAGGTAGTGTATCACTTATAACTCTGTCTAATGCTAATGCATGGTGTCTTTGGAGACCCAGTCAGCTGGAAAATACTGATTATTGATTTATTATCTATTACAACGTTTTTTAACCTTTTGTTTTTATGGGTGGTCTAATCTGAAATCCAAAGATACCCATTTTTTGGGCATATGTAAATTCAAATCTTGTATGTGTTACATGATTTGTTTCAGACAATGGTGGTGCGGAAATGGATGAGCTAAACGTGCCAGATTTTAGAAACTACAAGTTAGATCAACTCAGAGCTGCAACTGGTGGGTTTTCCGAGAAGAATATTGTGTCTGAGCATGGTCTAATGTCGCCCAATATTGTCTATAGAGGAAAACTTGAAGATGATGATCGCTTGATTGCGGTTAAGCGGTTTAAATCATCAGCTTGGCCTGATACTCGTGAATTCTTGGTACTTCAGCTAAGATCCATTTGTCTTTATTAAAATCCACACTTCCATTTGTCTTACATAAATTGGAGTACTATTTGAAAACTATACACTCAAAAAGATGTTTAAATGTTTGAACCAATGGTGACTGTTTACCACAGAAAGCTGAATACAATGGAATAGAAAACTGACCACTGGGTATTGCTTGGTCAGTGGTGGGCACGTGGTAACTAGCACCTTAGTGACCCCTTTTATAGTTTTGTTGATTTGGGTGGATAATTAATCTTCTTAATTATTTATGTGTTAATTGAGTTTTTAGGATGAAGCAAAAGCGGTTGGGCAACTAAGGAGCCAAAGACTAGCCAATTTGTTGGGGTGTTGCTTTGAAGGAAATGAAAGATTGCTAGTGGCAGAGTTCATGCCTCATAAAACTTTATACAAACATCTATTTCATTGTGAGCTGTTTCTCAATTTTAATTGCAAACCTTCATAATTTATAGTAAACTTATATTGCATAACTTGATTCAGGGGAAAACAAACCATTAAACTGGGCATTGCGTTTACGGGTCGCTTTGTATTTGGGACAAGCACTAGTGTACTGCAGTAGCAAAAGGCGTTCTCTTTACCACGACCTTAATGCTTACAGAGTCTTGTTTGATATGGTAACATCACATTAACGGTTGCGAGATTGAATCGTTTTAAAGCAGACATAACCCAGCCCATCTCATTTATACGTGGATTTTCACCTCTGGCTCTATTAGAGCTAAAAAATTTCTAAATTTCTAAATTGTTTTTTATTTTCTGTCATATCTTGTGTTGTTATCATTGTATATGGTAGGAATGCAATCCAAGGCTCTCCTGTTTTGGCCTAATGAAGAGCAGCCAAGACGGAAGAAGCTATAGCACAAACTTCACTTTCACCCCTCCGGAATATATGAGAACAGGTATAATAAATAGTCACACCACACTTACAGTGTGTGCATATATATTTGTGGGCCCTTAGGGGAAAAAAATGAAATTGCACAAATTTTAAGGATATTTTACCAATTTCGTGAAAATAACGTTAAAAGTGATGGACGGTTAATCATACATCATAAGGTGGAGTTGATAGCCTGAAGACAAGGGGTACATGCACCAATGGGTATTTATCCCGATTCGCTAAGTGTTATGTGCTTATGTCCAAGACTTGATGCAAAACTATGGAGCCGAGGGTCTCACTAGAAGCAGTCTCTCTATTCCTACGGGGTAGAGGTAAGGCTGCCTACAACTTACCCTCCTCAGACCCTACCTTAGCTTTGCTATTGGTAGGATTTACTGAGTATGATGTTGATGATGATGAGGTATAACAAATGGTGATAACAAGAGTAAGTAACCCAATGACATTTTGTTAGGAAAGTTAACTTGTGTTAACTCTCTTGTTTGGCAGGTAGAATGATAGCAGAAAGTGTCATTTATAGCTTCGGTACTATATTACTTGATCTTATGAGTGGTAAACATGTTCCCCCGATCCATGTAAGTACGTCGAGTTTTAATTTGCATATCAGAACCGGTAATTTAATCAATTTTTAAGACCTAGATAAACAAATCATGCTTCTGATTATTTGAGCATTTAAAAAACTAATAATCAGATTTAGATGGTCAATTTCGTAAATGTATCTAAAGATTACGTCTTCGTTAACGGGGACATATCTTTCAATTTCACAAATAATAATTTTGGTAATCTTATCTATTCATTACTTACAAGTTACAATATCTCACTCATAGAGTAGGATATGGGATAGAAGAAAACACGAAATCCGTAACAAAAATCTCTCGAGAGAGAAATAAAAACACGAATCCATAACGAAAGTGTTAGGCCACACCGGGTACCGACACAAACACTCAAGAGAAACAAAGAAAATAAAGAACACGAGAGTTTTAGCGTGGTTCGATCAAAACGGATCTACGTCCATAGGCTGAACTGAGTATTTTCAAGTATTACAAAGGTGCTCACAAGGAACTACAAGATGCATATGCTCTATTTATAGAGCTCAATCTAGGGTTTACAATGGGCCAGGGCATAAGAAAGTGGGCCAAGCCCATGGGCGACTACAGTCCATATGAGGGCCTAAAGCCCATCACAATTGGCTTAAAGCCTTCACAAACCCAACAATCTCCCACTTGAAGGCTTTTAGTTCCCAAGAACAACCTTCGAGCAAAACATCCCGTAACTCCAGCAATCTTAAAAAAAACAATTCTTCCAGGCCTCTAGTTCCCAAGAACAAGCCATGACTTCATCAGAGTAGCCGATCTTCATTTCCTAGTACAACGGCTTTCTTCATTAGTTTCCTCAAAGGCCCGTTAAAGCCCCCATAAGCTCGAACACATCACTCTTCACAGACCCAATCGTGGTGACTGTTACCATCAGCGACCCATTCACTGTCTCAACCGGTTTGCAGCTCTGTCGGTTCCAGAGATACACTGTGAACGGTTAACACTCTCCGAGCTCAGCAAACTTCCCACAGGAGAGATTTTACCAGTCGGAATATTGGACTTCAAAACCCAACGGCGACCTTAAACTGTACGCGGAAGATTCCACAAACCTGACTTTATCATGCTTCGAGAGGACGATCATTCTTAGCACAAGGTACTTCAGTCACATACAATGGCCCTAACTTATTTCCTCGAGCAACCACAAGATTCCCATTAATCGTCTTCCATTTCCCATGGCCAAACTTTACTTCCATCCACTGTTCATCCAACTAATAGACGAAGATCAACATCGTCTTTAGACCAGGAATCACCCGGACATTCTTCAAGTTCCATGTGGGTCCGAAAAGAGTCTTCAGATTAACATCTCCCATACCAGTACCCTTAAGAAACATACCATTAGCAATCTGAGTATAAATGCATCATCGTCACACACATCCCGAGCAACATTGTTCAAATTTTTATCCAGGCACTGACTCTTAACATGTCACACCTTCTTGCAACCCCAACAAGTCACATCACCTCGAGTTCGAGATGAACTCCATCCACGACTACCACCGCTCCTGTTATTTCTTCGTCCCTTGCCAACATTCAGTAGCTCACTCTTTACTGATTCACCTTGATTCTTCCTCCTAACGGATTCACCCAGAAACATATCTCTTATCTTATCAATAGTATACTTATCAGTCCATGCAGCACTAGACACGATTGTCACAGTTCCAAACCAACTATCAGGCAATGACGATAACAGCAGTAACGCTTGGACTTCATCTTCAAATTTAATTCCCACTTGCTCCAGTTTGGACAGAATTGAATTCATGTTGTTGATGTGAGTTGTTACCGAGACACCTTCACCCATTCTTGTGTTCACAAGCTCTCGAATCAGGAAAATCTTATTGGTCGACAACGGCTTTTCATAAATATTAGACAAGGCACTCAGTCTCCTTCAGGATATTAAACGCAACATCCTTAGACAACGTCAGTCTAATAACAACTTTGGCCTTCTTATCCAGACTTACCCGATCAGTTTCTTTCATCCCTTCTGGTTCTCCCAAAGTAGCATCTAACTCTTTCTCAATCAGCAAGTCCTCTACTTGTATTTACACCAGCTAAAGTCTCTACCGTCAAACTTCTCAATCTGAACTTTCATGTCTTCAACCATGATTACATACGACAAACATTATTTTCAAACCCCAAAGTAATTAAACAAACTTTTTCAAACCGTGGAACCCTGAGAAATTACAAGTTAGCCTATCTAACTTTAAACTCTAGCCCATCTCAAAAATCCTGACCACAGTCGACTCCAAAATAAGGATTTCGAATCACCTCAAAAAAATCCCTTCAACTCCGAAATCTAGATCAAAGTTTCGAATAACAGTAGCCCAACTTTGAAATACCAAGACCCGAGTCTAATTCGAACGAGTTTACGAACTTTATATTTATAAAAGTCTAAACTCAAACTTCAGGGACTAAAGTGTTAATAATTCAAAGTTGAAATAAATAATACCTCACACTTTAGAGGCTAAAATGTAAATATCCAAACTTGAGGGGCTATTTTGAAAATTCACAAAAAATGACAAAAGAAAACCAACAAGGACATGAATTCCTTTTTCTTTCTTCATGCCTGATATAAAAAAAGTTGATTTAGAAAACTTTTTGCCTGCTACTTTCAAGATCAGATGACCCGTTATTCTCTTTCCTTTTTTTTCTTTTGTCAAAGAATCGATGGATCTAGATGCTCACCGAACAAGGAAAAACGATCTGACGGTCTTACTTGTTTCGGCGAACTGACTAAACCCAAAGACAAGAATAAATAAACGGCGATCTTCCGTCGCTATACCGACAACACCGTCGCACATCACCAGCGACTAAACAGAAGATAAATCCGGCAAACTAGTTCTCAGCAACCGAGTTTCTTTTCTTCTTTTCAGATGATGAAGAAAAATAGCCGGAAAGAACACAAATCCGGCGAAAACGACGCAGGAGAACAGATCAGAAAAGAAATAAACGACCGAACAGAACCCAAACCTCACGAACGATACAGATCTGAAAGAAACTCGCCTCGATCGGTGACGGCAACGAAAAACACTCAGATCTATCGAATGAGACAACAAGAACCATGAACCACGGCTCTGATGCCAATTGTTAGGCCACACCGGGTACAGGTCACACACAATCACTCAAGAGAAACAAAGAAAATAAAGAATACGAGAGTTTTAACATGGTTCAATCAAAACTGATCTACATCCCTGGGTTGCACTAGGTGTTTTTAAGTATTACAAAGATGCTCACAATGAACTACAAACCCAACAAAAAGGACATAAAGAAATATAATCCAAACTGAAACCTATAAATACATAAGAGTTTAAAAAATAGATTTACAACTTATATAAATAGATTTACAACTTACACATACGTATACAAAGTTTGAATAAAGTACATGTAAGTACCCTAGCATTACAATAATGACATTCACTTATTATAACACTACATCTCCATGAATTCCTATTCTAGACCATATCTATATTTATTACTTAAATAACCAAAATTTGCAAACAATTTAAACAACTTATTATCAATAGTATTTTAACATTATTGTCCGACTTCATCCAAACGAATAAGGTTTGTCCCCGTCTCACCTCCCAACCCTACTATTCGAGTGAGAGTTTATTAGTTATTATGTTTATTTGTGTGTGCGTTCGTCTTCATCCAAACACCCCCTAAAGCTTCGAATAGCTGCATAGAAACTAAGCTATGAATTTTCAAAAACTTTATGTTTGCAGGCACTTGACTTAATAAAAAGGAATAATATTCAGATGCTAATGGACTCACATTTAAAGGGCCATTTCTCTAACGATGATGGAACTGCATTAATAAGAATCACATCAGATTGTTTGCAATATAAACCTCAAAATAGGCCCAATGCCAAATCTGTTGTGGCTGCCCTTACTCCTCTTCAGAAACACATAGATGTAAGTACATTTATTACTCTTACGTACCAAATTAAATAACCACCCTTTAACATTTTTTAGAATCTAGTTTTCTTGTTTTAAATGAGTGATATTTTAACAGGCTTCATCCTGCGTATTGCTGGGAATTAGTAAGGAATCTACAACAACTCTGTCACCACTTGGAGATGCTTGTTCAAGAATGGATTTAACTGTCATACATGAGATACTAATAGATCTTGATTTTAAAGATGATCCACCGGTCGCAACTGAGGTATGTAGAACCATAATAGTACGTGTCTGCCATGATCGGAAGATCTCCTATACGGGTGTTGAGTTCTCTAGTGTTTGTTTATTTCTTTGTAGCTTTCGTTTGGTTTGTGGGTTAGTGAGGTACAAGCTGCATTAAACATTAAGAAGCATGGGGACAAAGCTTTTATGGACAAGGATTATACTACTGCCATAGAAAATTACACAGGTGTAAGTAATATGATCTCAACTATAAAAGCCTTCATGGGTTTCTAGTAGTGGCAATTTTAAACCGTTTATCCATAAATGAGTTGATTCAAACTATCTTTTATTATAAAAGGTCAAATGGATTGGAAAGCGGCTCAAGTGTTATAAAACCTCTGAAGGATTAATCTTGATTATTAGATAAATATCATTAAATAGTTTATTAATTAATTTAGAGTATATTTTGGTTAGAGATAATCATTGTATTTAGTAGAATACTTGGTTTCCTCGTTAGAGTCAAAGTAGGAGTCTTGATGATCAAGTTAGAGTTTTATTATAAATAGAGGTTTAGGGTTATTGTTTTAGGTGTGGTCTATCATATTAATAAAATTATCAACTTTGGTTAATTGTTATTTGTGTTTTATTGATCCAATTTCCCAACAATTGGTATCAGAGCATAAGGCTCGTACCGTGGGATCGGAGGACGAAGAACGGGTTGAACAAAACCCTTGTGAAGAGGAGAACTCGGTGTTCGAATTGTGTGTAGAAGTGGTTCAGTTGCGACAAAAATTTGCGACAAGATTCTGCTTTTGTGACAACAGTGAAGATTAGCGACGAAACTTTGCGACCAGAATCTGGTATTAGCGACGACGGTGAAGATCAGCGACAGTTTACCGACGAGCTTGAAGATTAGCGACCAGAGTGAAATCAGCGACAAGATATTGTAGATTAGCGACCAGAATCTGCAACTAAGTTTTTTTAGCGACCAGATTTAGTCGAGGAAGAAGAACGGCCTTGTGTGAGTCGAAAGGAAAGTTGTGTGTGAATCGAAGACCTAAGTGGTCTTGTCTGTGTGACATGAATCAAAGAGGAGATCTGTGTGATCGAATCGAGAACTTAGTGTTCTTACCTGTGTGGTAACGAGAAGACCAAGACTGTGTGAACTTGGCCTTTGGACCTGTGTGATCCAAAGAAAGAAGAAACCTGTGTGGTTTGAGACCGACCTGTGTGATCGGAGAGAAAAGACCGAGACCTTTGTGATCTTGGCTATTGGACCTGTGTGATCCAATAAGAGTAGATTCTGTGTGAATCAGGGATTCTGTGTGAATCAGGGATTCTGTGTGAATCAGAGATTCTATGTGAATCAAGGATTCTGTGTGAATCGGGATTTTGTATGAATCTGCGCGAGACGAGAAGAAAATCGTGCGATTTATTGAGTCTAGATGAAGAACATGAAAGCAAGCAATGCAAGACAGTGGTTACTAGTGGCAAAGTGGGTATTGGAGGTGTTACGATCGAAGGGTGTGAAGATCGAACAAAGAAGCCGAATGAAGTTAGTTGGTATATCCATGGCTTTGGACAACGTTATGGTGGATAAGGGTGGTAGTGCTCTAGTCCAAAAGATTGCATCAGATGTGAATGATGTTCCGGTTGGTCATGAAGATGATAAAAACAAAGAGTATGTTGGAGAGTCATCTACTCAAGTGGTGACAACAAAGTATAACAATGAAGTTGGTGTTGTGATGTGTAACAATGTTGGGTTGAATGAGAGTGTAGGTGCACATCCAATAGTTAATGAGAAAGTTGGTCGAGGAGTTAAGAAGAGTAGTGTATCAATGGTTCTTTCAAGTCTAGATGGACTCCGCACGTTTGCTGATTGGAAGAAAAAAGACAAGGAGAGAAGTTATAAAGTAAGGCGTAAAAGGAAAAAGAAATCATCTAGGAGGAATCAAGAAAGTAATAATGGCCCAAGAATTAAAGTTAAAGAGTTACGGATACTACTTGGAATTAAGGACCTCGGAGGTACCTATCAAGATTAAGGGGGAGAATGAAGGATTAATCTTGATTATTAGATAAATATCATTAAATAGTTTATTAATTAATTTAGAGTATATTTTGGTTAGAGATAATCATTGTATTTAGTAGAATACTTGGTTTCCTCGTTAGAGTCAAAGTAGGAGTCTTGATGATCAAGTTAGAGTTTTATTATAAATAGAGGTTTAGGGTTATTGTTTTAGGTGTGGTCTATCATATTAATAAAATTATCAACTTTGGTTAATTGTTATTTGTGTTTTATTGATCCAATTTCCCAACAACCTCTTACTTCGTTTTGTTTAATGAATTAGATTATAATATAACTTTATATATTGGTTTTTGTAGTTCATCGAGAGTGGGATCTTTGTGTCACCGACCGCGTATGTAAGACGTTGTTTGAGTTATTTGATGATAGACAAGACAGAAGATGCATTAAGAGACGCAATGGAAGCTCGGGTGATAAATCCTGAATGGTCAACTGCACTTTATCTTATGGCAACTGCTTTTTTTAGCCTAGGAATGGAGAAAGATGCTCAAGAGATGCTTAAAGGCGCAATTTCATTGGATTTGAAAAAAGAAGAAACCTAAACACTCCGTGAAGTAGTTACACATGGTCGGGTCTAGGTCTATTTGAGTGGGGAAGGCCCCACTGATCGACGTCGAAGTGTTGATCAAAATTAGAGAGTTTGTGTTTCAATTAACCCCACTTGAACAACTAGCAAGGCTATGTGGGTTGTTGAATTCACGAGGAGTTAGTGGTTGGTACCATTGGATATTCAATATCCAGACTCGACAAAATCAAAGAAGAAATGAATTCGCTTATATTATTAATCGATATTCTACGAAAACGAAATTGACGTATATATTATTTATATGATTATAAATAATTATTTAGTTAGTAAATATTATTATTAATTTATTAATAATAATTGGCAAAAATTACTATTATTTCAATGTTAATAATAATTGTCGGTAGAAATATTACTGTTATTATTATTTCTAAAATATAAAGTTAATTAAATAAACTAGTTTTATTTAAATAAGTGTTATAATATGGTTTTATTTCTAAAATGTCTCGATCTCTCTCTCCATCTCGCGACCAAGCTACCACCGGCCACCACCATAGGCTGTTGTCCACCACCTTCCGGCTTCTCCTTGCCGTCGCGAACCCTCTCCGGCAACCACCTCAGTTCACTGATGGCAACCCCAGGTTCGATTGCGACATTCATGTCGCGTCCCGGTCGTAAGCCGGTTTCCCAACGTCATACTCTGTTTTGTGTCGGGCGTGAGTGTGATGGATCACAGTCAATGTTACATAAAACGACCTCTGAATAATTAAACAACTAGAGCCGTTTTGGAAAGGTAAGTAATTGGAGTTTCATATCAAATAGCAGCGGAATAATAGTAGTGAAAGTTAAGTTGTTTTAGTTGTTACAAAACATTTAATTCAAAAGATTTAAATACATGAGCTCATCAGGTGTAATGCAATGAAATCTCCAAAAGTGGCTTGTTTGACCATGACTCCAAAAATGATAATGCAGGTCCTAACATACTGATGGCAAGTCCGAGCATGCAAGCGAAGATCAATCACCTAAGAATACATATACTAAAACGAGTCAACATAAAGTTGGTGAGTTCACAGGTTTAGATAACATGCATGTAAACGTTTGATAACAAAGTTTGATCGAATCATACCAATTATAACAATTGTTAAGATATTGCTTTATTAATTACAATGAACCTTGAATACCGAAACTAACTGATTATCACATAATACCACATGACCAATATAACTGTATATACCTTCTTGACTATAGAACGGGAGTCAGAATTGGAGCGACCAATCAGGACAGAGGCGTTAACCCAATAGATCTATTCACGAGTCATCGTTTCTTGTTATAATTAATCGGATTCAACTAATAGTGGGGTTTCATTATAGCATGAACAAGCATGATACAATGAAGATGTGGACGGGAAAAACTCATGTAATAAATAGGTAACAAGTAATCTATATGTTAGGTAATGATCATGTTTATATGAACCCCCCCCCCCCCCCCCCCCACAAAAGTATTTAAAACAATTAAAAGAAAGGGGTGGTGAAAACTTACCTGAATGTAGTAAATAGTAATCGAGACGGTATGACAGAAACAAGTAAGTAGTTCTATATAATGTTATAAGACATCTTAGGATCTAGAAATTGGGTTGACATTTAGGTCACTCCAATTTGGTTGGTAAGTCTTGGCGTTATGGTAACCCGATAATATGATTAGCAATTGTTTGCTGCTGATGCGTTGCATCTTGTATATAAATTAAATAATTCCCACATTTATATGCTTTTTAAATATGAAAATACCAAATTTTGTGCTTAATTGCTTTATTTGTGAAATTTTTTATTTTTGATGATTATTTGATAAAACTAAGGGGCTGTTTGGTATACATCTTAATGAGGTCTGAATGATAAATTGTCTGAATCGCACAGAATCATACTGTTTGTTTGGAACCTCTGAATGGTAAAAACGTCTGAATCGCTAAGAGATTTACCTTAAAAAATGTCTTATTCATCCAGCCTTCTACACAAGTCTTTACCATCCAGACACTTATTCATCCAGCACCTAATGAAACAGATTGAACCAAACAGCCCCTAATATAAATTTCACATTTTATTGAGAAATTATAAAAATGTAATTTTTTTTAAATGTGAATTTTAGGTGTTTGGATAGTCCACGGTGATTTTAAAATAAAAATGAAAAAAAACGAGAGTGGAATCAAAGATCGGGTGACGTAGTTATGGAAAAAAGAAAACAAAATTAATTAAATTAAGGGAAAATTTCACAGAAACATAACCAACTCTCAATTTTGTTCCAATCAGGTCACTCAAACTTTCTTTTGTTCCAATCAGGTCACTCAACTTTAAAATATGTTTTAATCCTAGATAAATGACCTGATTAGCAGGTAACCTTATCAACTTTTTTTTTATAAAAATTGATTTTTTATAAAAAATAATTGTTTTATAAAAATGATTTTTTTATAAAAAAATAATTTTTTTATAAAAATGATTTCTTTATGATTGAATTTATACTAAAAACGATATTTTTATAAAAAATCAAAATTTCATAAAAACAGTTTTTTATATTAAATACATTTTTTTATAAAAACGATTTTTTTTATAAAAAACGTTTTTATAGAAACATTTTTTTATAAAAAACGAAAAAAATGTTTTATAAAAAAAACGTTATACGTTTTTATAAAAAAAGTTATAAAAAACGTTTTTTTATAAAAAAACGTTTTTTATAAAATTTTGACTTTTTATAAAAAAATCATTACTATTAAAAAATCGATTTTAAGAAATTCGATTTTTATAAAAAATTACTTTTTTATAAAAATTTCAGTTTTTGTAAAAAAAATTGATAAGATTACCTGCTAATCAGGTCATTTATCTAGGATTAGAACAAATTTTTAAGTTAAGTTACCTGATTAGAACAAAAAAAAGTTTGAGTGACCTAATTGGAACAAAATCAAAAGTTGGTTATGTTTCTACAAAGTTACCCCTTAAATTAATAAACAAAGTCTTCAATCAGCTATGGTCCAATTCCCTTTAATCTCCAACGGCCCATTTCCAGCCTTATTAGAGCTGCCCAGTCCCATCTCTTTCCGGCCCAACAAGTAGAAAAGTTCAGCAGCGGCTCCAAGTCTTTCAGACCAACGAATTAAATAAAAAGAATTCGGAAAAGAATTCGGAGAAGAGTAGGAGATCGACCAGGGTCGAACCCTGGACCTCCTGTTTCATAGACCAACTCACAAACCACTAGGACAACCAGTGGCAGATTCAGGATTTTCATGAGAGGGGCAAAAAATAACCGTTAAAAATGGATCAAATAATGATAGTTTTCTTTAACCAAAGATACTATGTAAACCGCACCTAAAAAATAAAATTCATGCATCCAAAATTATTATATGAAGCAACTCGAATAAAATTATAAACTAATATTGAAATTTTAAATTATTTTCTAGTCTTTTAAGCTTATACAAGACTCTTCAAGGCCTCAAATTACCCTATACTAACATAACACAACTTGGAGTACCATTTCTAAAACATAGAGGTACAAGCTCTCAATGCATATTTTGTATGTTACATTATTTGATGCTCTGGGTACAAGGAGCCAATGCGCTGCCGTGTAAAGGTTGACGGAGGTAACCGCTAACAACCCCACATGTCCTTCTTTTTCCTTCTTCTGGCCCCACCCCAAGCATTGCAGACCTAAACAATTGAAAAGTATTCAAAGACCGGGATTTCAGGGAGAGGTGAGCGTGGGCGAGGCCTACGTTCGTCCTTCCCATCACTTCTGCTTTTTTCCATACCTACCTCACTGTCTTTCCCCATCTGCTTTCCTAAAAATTATCTCTCTCCATTTTTCAGATTTCTTCATCTTAATCTCTATGGCATTGAAAGTTCGAGAAGAGAGCCATCGTTCTCTGAGCAACGAACACACGGCGTCAACCATCTCCTTCACTGCTACTTCTTCTTGCAAACCGAGCATTCGCCATTGATGGAGACTCTTCTCTGTGTTGTCATTCTCTTATGTTTGCTCTGCTCTGCTTTTCATTCCTCCATCAAAGATCAGACTCGGCGGCTTCAGTGATGAGCAACAACAACAACTTTAGGTACATGATCGGCCATCAAGATGTGCAATTGAAGGTGAAATTGTTGTTTTCTTAGGTATTCATCGACTTTCTCCCAATTTCTATATTTCTCTATTTAACAATTGCTATTTCAGCTTAAAAGAATTCTTCTCATACAAACTATTGTTTAGGGCTTGGAGTGTATTTCTGATCCTCTTTTACATCTTCGATTTTTCATAGATTAATTTATCAAAACCCTAGCCATCTTCCAACTCATCTATACAACAGAATGAGCCAATTACATGAAGAACACTTCGACATCCTCACAAGTTCCGGTCAGAAAACGGGTTTCTCTAAATCTAGGTCATGTTTCATCACTAATTTCAGTTTTAATTCTTCTGTATGTTCATTTAGTTTCTCTTTTGCTTCGATTTTCTTTCATACAAGGCAGTGATGTCGTTACTGGATCTAAGCCTGATTTGGGTCTTAAAAAGGAGCTGGAATTGTCACTTGAATAACATCCATATCAAAAATGTATAATTTCATATATATACAAATCACTATTTTGCGAATTATAAACTAACTGAATCGTTGTTTTGTTTAGTCTTGGGTTCTAACTTTGTATGTTGACTGTTGTGTTTGATAATTGATGTTTTCAATCATCACAATTTTGTTACACAGAAAACCAGACCTTTGCACAGTTACTTTAACCCCCAAAACAAAGAAAAAAATTAGGAGAAGAGCTGTTAATCGAGACCTAAAAGTTAAATAGCAAAAACCTGCAAAATTTATAAACTTGCGATGGGGAATGAACCAAAAATTGAATCCAGTATGGAATGGAATGGAAGGGGAATGAACCAAAATGAAGATCCGATGGAACATTCGTGTTTCTTTGAAGGTACACACTGATGCTCATATTTTAACGATTGTGTTTAGCTTTGTAGTATTTTTCTCCTATTGCAGGTTTTAGGACGGTTCATCCATTACAGGTGTGATTGTGGTCACAACTTTTTTATGTATATATCACAGGTTCAATTTTTTCATGGTTTGATATTTTTTTATAAACAAATAGATTAGGCAAAACAGATTGGTTTTATAAGATGAGTTATGTTGCCTCTGTTTATTAGTATTGGTTTGCAAAAGGCTATGGATTAGGAAATAATATGGCTTATATTTTAAAACTGCTTGGTTATTAACAGGGATAATATTCTCAGTGACTTCTAGCAACAGAAGTTCATACCGTTGAGCAGATTGAAGGTTTTGGTAATTTACAATCCTTATTTATTTTGTTCATTACTAAATATGTTAAGCTCATAAAATTGTTGTATTCTAAATTTTTTAAAGCAATTCTTTTTATTACAGATTATGTGATTCTGCATTAGAGGCAAAGAAATGAAATGTGAGGCGAGGAAATGACGACCTTTTTAAAATAAGAACCCACAACCTACCTTCCTAGCACAAGAAGCCACCATCCTCTCCTTCACAGTTGGACTTGCTGCTCTCTTTTTTTTTCTAATCAGTAAGTATTTTTGTTATTAGTTTACCTGAACACTTCTGATGGGAACATGTTAGAAATGCTTTATTAAAATTTATGATTTAATTTGAGTCGTTATGCAAGGCTTATCAAGTAAATAATTAAAAAAAAATCATCATTGTTTGTTGATAATGGTTTATGAAGAGCAAATGAGATGGCGAATGAGATGGCGAGAAGGTACACTCCCAGCATTCTACTGCAATTTCAATCCTTAATAGTACATGATAAAACAAATAAACCAGAATATATATAACAAAATCACTTAATTTATTCTTTATCAAACTACTCGCAGGTTTCAACCTTCGATGGATACAAACGAGGCATGAATAAGGTTCATACCAAA
>JBCNJP010000016.1:8906158-8922025 GCA_039602395.1 Deinandra increscens subsp. villosa
CATATCGTATAGTCTCCTATACGGGCGTTGAATTTTCATGTTTTTATGCTTTTCTTCGTAGCTTTCTTACCGAACTTGGACGAGCGAGGTGCAAGATGCAATAAACTTTAAGAAGGATGGGGACAATGCTTTTAAAGACAAGGATTATCATTCTGCTATAGAATGTTACACGAGCGTAAGTAATATGATTATCATCTCAACTATAAAGAAAATCGTCCTGAGTTCCAGTATTGCTTGTGAATGAGTTGATTCAAGTTATGCTTTATAGTAAAAGGTCAAAAAAGGTTGAAAGTTGCCCGAATGTGATAAAACCTCTTAAGTCATTTTATTCAAGAATTAGATTGTAAAATAACTTTAGTAATCATATATTGAATCTTGCAGTTAATAAAAAATAACATCATGGTGACGCCGACCACGCACGTAAGACGGTGTTTGAGTTATTTGATGATAAACAATGCACAAGAAGCGTTAAAAGACGCTCTGGAAGCTGAGGCGGAAATTCCTAGATGGACCATTCCATATAATCTGAAAGCAACTGCTTTATATAGCCTCGGAATGGTCGATGATGCCCACGACGCACTTAAAATGGCGGTTTTATTGGAATCAGAAAGGAAAGAGAACAGGTATGTGTAGATTGTCTTGTTGAACAGGTGACCAAATAACCAGCATTTAAAGCAAGCACCTCCATGGGAAACCAATGCCTCCCTCTCCCCCATCACAATCCTTATTTGTGATTCATCAGGATGTTTCTCCTCTCTCGTAGCCACGTCTTCTACATCCTGTCGCCCCTCCTTCCCCGCTTTCTATCATTCATACTTCATGTATAGATGAATTCTTGATTAAAGCCAAGTGTTGGCAATTACAAAGGTTCAAGTATAGTGTATCTGTTCAAGTCTGGACTAGGTGAATCAAGTACGAACATCATCCAACAAGTACAGACGGAGGGTTTTTAAGTCCGAATGAATATTTGTATTTAACACGTAGTCATTTTTTAAGTTTTTCTTTTTGATGTATATATAAAGCAGTTGTATAAGTAAATTTGCCACCACTTCAATTAACATTTGTTTCTACAATTATCGAAAAGTCAAAATTGGAGTAGGTGCCAAGTATCTTTCAAGCCGTTGACTTAGGTGGGATTTTATTGGTTTCTACTATTTAATACCGGCAGAAAAACTTCTGATAGGCCTCAAAACTATAGCAGCCATTGTTTATTTATTTATTTATTTATTTATTCTTTTCTTGTAATGGAAGCTGAATTAATGTCATCACCGTTTTACCCACAATTATGCCGCCAGTTTTCAGTTGATGAGATTCTATTAGCCACACAGAATTTCAATGATGCATTGGTCGTTGGGGAGGGTGGTTTTGGTAAGGTGTATAAAGCTACCATCACTGTTAAAAATGGTGCAACTTTTATTGCTGCCATCAAGCGGTTGGATCCCGGTTCCAGCCAAGGAGCACCTGAGTTTTGGGCTGAAGTTAAGTTGCTTACAAAGTTGAGGCACTGTAATCTTGTGTATTTGATCGGGTATTGTAGCGATAACTCAGAGATGATCCTAATCTATGAGTTTATGCCACATGGAACCCTTGATGGTCATTTGAAAAAATATGGTAAAGTATTAGTTGGGTACAATGATTAAATATATGCATAGGCGCTGCAAGAGGATTGCATTACCTTCATATCGGGACAGGCACCCCAACATGGAGTCATACATCGTGATGTGAAGAGCTCAAATATTTTGTTGGATGAAGATTATGCTACTAAGATATCAGATTTTGGATTATTCAAAATCGGCTCAACAAACGCATCGCATACCTATGTCAATACGCTCGTTAGGGGTACATTTGGTTATCTTGATCCAAAGTATTTTCTAACCGGACGATTGACAAGGAATCAGATGTGTTTGCCTTTGGGGTGGTATTATTTTGGGGTGGTATTATTTGAGGTGTTATGTGGGAGGGCCGCACTAGATAATAGTCTTGACGAGGACGAGTGTAGTTTGGCAAAGTCGGCAGGTTCTCTAAAAATTATGTGAGTGTAAATTCCTAAAATTTAAGGTTTGGTTGTGAGTAGTTGTGAGTAAATGAAGAGAGAAAAAGTTTAGCAAATCTGCATATTTAACAAAAAAAAAACTGGTGATTTGCTAAAACTTGGGGATTGAAAGAGAGAAAAAAATAATGATAAAGGTATAATAATATTATTTAATTATACTTGTGAGTGAAAAAGAGAGAAAAAATAATAATAAAAGTATAAATTATAGGGATGAGGATGGAGAACCTGCCGTGAATGCTCTTAAATCCTACCACTCACTTTTAAAATTCTTCAAAAATTCTACTTCATTTTCTCTTCTGCGTGACACTCACTTGTTGCTTAATATCTCTTCTACTTCTACTATAAAATTTAACCAACCACCCCAAATTTAAACGTCTAAAATGCATTTAAGAGATTGTAAGAAAGGAGAAAAGAAATTAAGAGAAAGACAAGAAGAAAAATGATCATCTAAATACATTGATGGTGTCATGGTGGTCTAAACGCGTAATACCACATCACATAACTATCACAAGAACCATTGACACGATTCCTATTGGGTCAAATTCATTTCACCTTACCACACATTATGGGACCACACTCACACACAACGCGTCTCTTTTAACATATTACGGTTAATTAAGTACATGAGCTCGTAGGAAGTTGTCATATAGTTGCCAAGAAGAAATCATCAACTAGCTTTTAATTATTGGTTTATATATCATTTATGGCAGAAAGAGAAGAATTTCTCATATGCCATAGGCCTCCGAAATATAGCAACCATTGTGTTTAGAAATGGAAGCTAAAATGGCATCGTTGTCGTTCGAACCATCATGTCGCCGATTTTCAGTTGATGAGATTCTATCAGCCACCCAAAATTTCGATGACGCGTTAGTGATAGGGGAGGGTGGATTTGGAAAGGTATATAAAGCTACTATCAATGTTCAAAACGGGGAAACTTCTATCGTTGCCATCAAACGATTGGATTCCGGTTCCAATCAAGGAGCACATGAGTTTTGGGCCGAAATCGAGATGCTTACCAAGTTGAGGCACTGTAATCTTGTGTCTTTGATTGGTTACTGTAGTGACGAATCGGAGATGATTCTTGTGTATGAGTTTATGCAACACGGGACCCTTGATGATCATTTGCACAAATACGGTACTAGTTTGAGTTGGGTACAACGACTAATGATAAGCATAGGTGCCGCAAGAGGGTTGCATTACCTCCACACTGGGACAAGCACCCAACATGGAGTGATACATCGTGATGTTAAGAGTTCTAATATCTTGTTGGATGAAGATTATGCTGCTAAGATATCGGATTTTGGATTATCCAAAATTAGCCCAATAAGCGCATCAGGTACATATGTCAATACACAAATTAAGGGTACATTTGGCTATTTCGATCCTGAGTATTTTTTCACCGGCCGCCTGACAAGGAAATCAGATGTGTTTGCCTTTGGGGTGGTCTTATTCGAGTTGTTGTGTGGGAGGGCGGCAGTGGATAAAAGTCTTGACGAGGACAGGTGTAGTCTGGCAAAGTGGGCTCTTGAATCTATCGAGAAAGGGAAAGTGGATGAAATTATTGATCCTAATATCAAAAGTGAGATCTCTCCAAAGTGTTTGAAAGTATTTATGCAGATTGCAAATCGTTGTCTGAATAACGAGTCAAAAAACCGCCCTGTAATAGCAGAGATTCTGACAGCTCTCGAGCTTTCTTTGACATTACAAAATAAATTCGATACCCGCGTAATAAAGTCAGTTGGAGGCATTATGTCAATTGCTAAAATGATTAAATGGCCCTTTGTCTCAACTGAGTTCAAATCTCGTATGTATACTCATCATATTCATATACTTTTTTTTTATTCCATGAAAATATTTATTTAATTACCAGATTAATGATACTCATCTTTTCCCTCTTAAAGCTCAAAGTGTGAAAAAGCTCTCAACCGTGAATGAAGACACCATTGAACACACTTCATCATCAGAAGAGAATCCTTTGAATCATGCTGCAGGTTCCTTTCATCAAGCCAAAATCATGCCTCTTGAAAAAGATGATCACCTTGAAGTATCTTCGGCTGAGAAAATACAAATATTGGTTCATGATTTGAAGAAGTTTTCCTTCGATGATCTACAAAAGGCCACGAGAAATTTCAGGCGTAGGTTGGGTGGAGGAGAATTTGCAGATGTTTTTAAGGGATGGATAGAAGATACAAACACATCTTCCCCGTCTGTTGATGGTATATTAAGGATTGCCGTTAAGAGGTTTTATCACTCCAAGATTCAACATCACCTTAAAGAGAAGGTAGGTGTGTGTCTCATTGATACATTTTTTTATAATTACTTTGGATTAATTTTAGCTAGAGTAAATTACTATTTTGGTTCATGTAGTCTGGACATTTTAACCATTTCAGTCTAAAATGTGGGTTCTTGGGTAGGGGGGAGTGGTAAAACTTTAGGATAAAGTAGAATTGGTAGTAATCAATAGGAGTGTGTCATGCAGAAATATAGAAGAAAAGTAAAATTTAAGTAGAATTGGTAGTAATCAATAGTAGTGTGTTATGCAAGTTTAATATTTCGATGTATTATTAAAATCCAACACGTTATTGTCCTGTCCTAAATCTCAACACGTTTTTTGTGCTCTTTTATCGTAAAACAACACGTTTTGTAAAACAAGACGTTTATGTGCTCATGAGTCATGAGTGATAGTATATATAAACCCTAACAAGCATATATGTGGTTGCAGTCTATTGATATGACATCCTTAAGCGAATTTGATCATCCGAACCTTGTTGAGGTTCTAGGCTACTGCTTCGAAGACAAAAAGTTGTTTCTTGTTTATGAGTTCATGGAGAATGGAAGCTTAGAATCTCACCTCTTCTCAAGTAAGTAGAACCTAATTAAACAACATATAAGAGGCAAAATGATAGTGACCCGTAACTGGGTCAATCTCCAAGAACTAGAAATAAAACATACGATAAAGAGCTTTTCTACAATTTAATTTATTGAAACTGCGATCACACCGTTTAAAAATGCAAAAAGGGAGTAATTAACTACTACCTATTATAAAAAAACATGAAGAATATAGCTTAAACTAGTAAACATGGAATAATTAAAAATAGCTAGGAATTGCAGATGTGGTGGTCACTAAATGTTGTAAAACTAATGATGTCTAATGTAATAGTATGAATTGTTTTCAGAACAAAAGACACCACTTGGATGGAGGACAAGAGTTGAAATAGCAAAAGGAGTAGCTGAAGCCCTTTTGTTCCTGCACAGAACACAGACTTTGGTTCAGAATCGCCCTCTTGAGCTACATCACATATTGTTAGACAAGGTAACTGATTTCGCCATTTCGGTTACATAATTAGATGCAACTTTGAGGACCTTTGGTTTTATTTCTAATTTTACTCTACATGCAATGTAGTACTTCAACGCGAAGCTTTCTGATTTTGAATCTGCAAAACTTGTATATGGACATTCATATGTAGAGATTAATGATTATCTATCACACTACCGCATTCCACCGTGTAAGTTCCTTCTATATTTCTCCTAGCTAATTTCTATATAGCGAAAATCACCATTTTGACCCAAACATTTATCAAAATGACCAATTTTTTTCCTGCACACCAGAACTTTAACCAAAATGTCCAAGAGAACACACCACCATAACATTTGACCAAAATGTCCATTGAGAACATACCACATAGACATGGCCGACTAATCATTGAATATTCTCCTGGACCACCTGTCGATCATCATAAGTAGCCACGCGACAAAAACTAGTTTTATATAAAAAATGGTACCTTTTTAACCGGCGGCAAATATTTTTGAATATTACATGTGGCTTTTTATATTGATTCTACGTGAAGTGTCGTGATTGATTCATTTTGGTCAATGCTTATGGTGTGTATGAAAGATTTCTGTGATCATTTTAGTAAAAGTTGGGGTCAAATAAAATGATCATTTATGTGATTTTCCCTTCTATATATTAGCACTCCTACGTACTTAATTTCTCTACGTGTCGAAATCTAAGTTAAACAGTTATCAATTTAGCGCCATAATTAAGATGTTAACAAAATGATGCAAATCTTTCAGATAAGTCTGTGTTTGAGGGCATCATGCGTCCTTTTGGAGTGGTGTTGTTTCAGATACTAACCGGTGAACGTGATATTTCATATGTTCACCAAAACATGGCTAGTCGGAAAGGAAAACACAGGAAAGAGTGCTTGAGGAGAGAATTGGATCCACGCCTACCCAAAGTGAATGACACTACTATTAAAGAGGCAATGCAATTAGCTGAAGTTGCACTGAGTTGTTTAGATCATTATTGTTGTAGCTATACTCTGGAGGAAGCATTGGATGTATTACAACAACTTTAGCTAGCCTAGCTCCCATTTTCTATCAAACTTCCTTTCTAGCTAACTTGTATTTGGTCATTTTAATTAGTAATTACTTGTTATTATGTTTTCACACATAATATGTTTACTTTGTGTCTATTTAATGCAACTACTCTAAATGACGTTCCAAAAAAGAAAAAAAAAAACACTTTAAAGTTTAATAAATAAAGCCAAGTGGATCTGCTGAGAGTTGACCCACACTCCTGTGAAAATTAATAACTCTAGAGAGCAGAGCATGTGAAGCTGTAGGAATCTTCAAATTGATTGTTTGCTTCTCTCATTGCCTTCAATTGAACCAGGTATATGCCTATTTTGATCAGTATCTGAAATATGTGCTCTGAATTTATTTCGAATTTCGATGATAGATTTCGTTCTTCTTCAACTCAACTAAGAAAATATGAATAACCTTGCGATTATGATGATTATTCCGATTTGTAACACTGAGGAAAACTGATTAGGTAGTGAATTATATGTGGCTACCATTTTTATATTAATATCAATAACTCAGGTACCGATTCAATGACCGACCGACAAATCTTCTGGATTCCCTTTTCTATGTTTTGCCACTTTAATTGACCTCTGTTTTTTACAGTTATTAGAAGTTAACAGGCCTACCTTAAAACTATAGCAGCCATATTTTTGTGGCTTTGGAATAGAAGCTAAAATGTCATCATTGCCTTACCCACAAACATTCCGCCAATTTTCACTTGATGAGATTCTCTCAGTCACCCAGAATTTTGATGACGCATTGGTCGTTGGGGAGGGTGGATTTGGTAAAGTGTATAAAGCTACTATCAATGTTGAAAATGGAGCAACTTGTATTGTTGCCATCAAGCGATTGGATCACGAATCCAGCCAAGGAGCACCTGAGTTTTGGGCTGAAATAGAGATGCTTACCAAGTTGAGGCATTGTAATCTTGTGTCTTTGATTGGTTATTGTAATGATAAACCAGAGATGGTCCTCATTTACGAGTTTATGCCACATGGGACCCTTGCTGGTCATTTGCACAAATATGGTACTAGTATGAGTTGGGTACAAAGACTAAATATAAGCATAGGTGCCGCAAGAGGATTACATTACCTCCATACAGGGATAGACACCCAACACGGAGTGATACACCGTGATGTTAAGAGTTCAAATATTTTGTTGGATGAAAATTACGCTGCTAAGATATCGGATTTTGGATTATCCAAAATTGGCCCAATAAATGCATCAAGAGGTACCTATGTCAATACAAACATTAGGGGTACGTTTGGCTATCTCGATCCTGAGTATTTTTTGACCGGGCGATTGACAAGAAAATCAGATGTGTTTGCCTTTGGGGTGGTATTATTCGAGTTGTTGTGCGGGAGGGCGGCATTGGATGATAGTGTTGACGAGGATGAGTGCAGTTTGGCAAAGTGGGCTCATGAATCTATTGAGGAAGGGAAAATGTATGAAATTATTGATTCTAATATCAAAAGTCAGATTTCTCCAAAGTGTTTAAAGGTATTTGTACAAAATGCAGATCATTGTTTGGCTAGCGAGTCAAAAAAACGCCCAACAATGGCAGAGATTCTGGTATCTCTTGAGCTTTCTCTTACATTACAAAATAAATTCGATAATCGTAAAAAGTCAGATGCAGGCATTATGTCAGTTGCTAGAATTTTTAAATGGCCTTTTATCTCAAGTGAAGTCAACTCTGGTATATATACTCATATTCATATACTTTGTTTATCCCATGAAAGTATCCGTTTACGGCCTTTTATCTCAAGTGAAGTCAACTCTGGTATATATACTCATATTCATATACTTTGTTTATCCCATGAAAGTATCCGTTTACCATGAATTATGATCCTCATCATTTTCCTCTTAAAGCTCAAAGTGATAGCAAGCTCTCAACGGACAATGAAGATACCATTAAACATAGTTCATCATCAAAAGAGAATCGGTTGAATCATGTTGCAGGTATATATACTCATATTCATATACTTTGTTTATCCCATGAAAATATCCGTTTACCATTAATTATGATCCTCATCATTTTCCTTTTAAAGCTCAAAATGATAGCAAGCTCCCAACAGACAATGAAGATACCATTAAACATAGTTCATCATCAAAAGAGAATCGGTTGAATCATGTTGCAGGTAGTGATTTGTTTTCCCTGTCAAATTTCTCTAGTCCCATTTATTCCATATAATGATGATCATATCCCTGTCAAGGGAGGAAAATTCGAGCAAGTTCTTTTTTTTTTGGTGTGTTCCTTTCATCAACCTCAAACCACCTCTTACACAGACAACATTAATAATGCCTTCTCATCAAAAGATCATAGTGATGACGATGATGCGGAAATACTAAAGGAGTTTTCTTTTGATGATATAAGAAGAGCCACGAGAAATTTTAGTCATGATAGGAGGCTGGGTGGAGGAGAATTTGGGGGTGTTTTTGAAGGTTTGATAGAAGATACAAACACATCTTCCTTGTCCGTTGATGGTATATTAAGGATTGCTGTTAAGAGGTTTTATAACTCCACGAGTGAACTTCAGGTAAATTAACCTTTATTTTCCAACATACATATAAATAGGTTTATCAACAGTAGTAATGCATATCGCGAAATAAACAAGCGGTCTCACAGCTCTAATTGTGCGTATTTTACATATGGTCTTCGTATTTCTAAACATGAAGGGAGATTCATCCAGTATCCTAAAATTAAAATCGTTGTTAAGGCTCTTCACTTTAGGATATAACCGGCCATAGATTCAGTCCTCAACCCTTAATCGCATTGCTTATTAAGGAGACTTGGTGTGCGTGAGTAACTGACAGTGTATATAATACGTGTCCCATATTATTCACAGATCACCAAATATGGGTAAGGTTCACTTAAAAACCTTTCTTATCCTAAAAACCCCTTAAATGAGGTTAATAAAATAATTTAATATATAATATTAATATTATCACTACCACACACACCCCATGTTTCAAATATTTACAACACCCCTACTATTTCAACTCCTATCCGCCCCCTCCCCCCAACCCCGCCACCCCCATCCAACCCCCCCCCCCCCGGCACCCCCACCCCCATGTTGCATATATGCAACATAATTATATTGTATATATACAACCCCCAACCCGCACCTCCGTCGCCTCGCCCACCCCTGTCGCACCGGCTACACCCCCTACCCCCCATGTTGCATATATGCAACATAATTACATTTCATAACTAAAACCCCCAACCCGTACCCCTGCCACCCCCACCCTCCCGCACCCCCCCCCCCACACCCGTGTTGCATATATACAACATAATTACATTTCATAACTACAACCCGCACCCTGTCACCCCCACCCCCGCACCCTCACCCCCACACCCCACACCCTCCGGTGTTCATATATGCGACATAATTACATTTCATAACTATAACCCCCTAACCCCGCACCCCCTACCACCCCCACCCTTCTACCCCGCACCCCCACCCCCCGCACCCCACCCCCACCCCCGTGTTGCATATATGCAACATAATTATATTGTATATATACAAACCCGCACCCCGCAACCCCCCCCCCCCCCCCCCGTGTTGCATATATACAACATAATTTTTTTCACAATTCACATTCTTTGCGAAGCTCATACATGGTGGATTTTTAATAACTTAACAATAGAAATAGAACCTGGCTTCATTGTGTTGGGATTTGAAGTACGAATCTATTGGTGTAATCAGTTTTAAGTTTCGTTCAAACTTGATTTACTTCACAAACCATATTTCATTTATGTTCATCATCCTTATTACTATATTTATCTCGAGCCATCAAAACAACACCAATTACGTCAAGGTCGTCGGGTTTGAGAGAGAGATGGAGAGAAGTTTGAGGGTTAGGATGTCGCAGGTGAAGCAAGTTTGTGAAATAAATGAACGAACGTAAAATATAGAATATTACATATATGCAACATAGTATATTGCATTAGAATATCATAATCTTTGAAACTATAAACACAGACATGTTGCATATGTGAAACATAAGCATAAATACGGTTTATTTAATGTTGCATATATGCACTATATAGAATATTGCATATATGCAACATAGTATATTGCATTAAAACATCATGACGTGTAAAACTATAATAAAGGACATGTTGCATATATGCATCATAGACATGTTGCATATGAGCAACATTAGCGAAAACATGGTTTTATTTGATGTTGCATATATGCATTATATAATGTAGGGGAGTGGGGGTTGTATATTGCAACACAAGGGTGTTGCATATATGCAACACAAGGGTGTTGCATATATGCAACACAAGGTGCGGTTGTATATATGCAACACGGGGGTGGGGGTGGGTGGATGGGGAGTGGGGTTGTATATATGCAACACAAGGGTGTTGCAAATACGCAACATGGGGGGGGGGGGTAAGTGGGGGTTGTATTATGCAATACAACTGTGTTGCACATATGCAACACGCGCGGGGGGGGGGGGGGGATTACAGTCTGGGGGGGTTGTATATACATAGAACACACTTTGTTGCATATATGCAACATGAGGGGGGGGGGGGGGGTTGCGGGGGTGTGGGTTGGGGGTTGTATATATGCAATGTAATTATGTTGCATATATGCAACACAGGGTGGGGGTGGGGGTGGGTGGGGTTATGGGGGTGGTAGGGGTGCGGGTTGGGGGTAAGTGGGGGTTGTATATGTGCAACACACTTATGTTGCATATAACATTTTTTGGTAGAGTGGAAGAGGAGAAGATGATGAGTCGATGACTACTTTTTACGACAAACTTGTGTTTACCCTAAAAAAACACGGATGCGTATTTAGTTAAATTGTGGATAAATCATAAGTGGGCTTAGCTTAAATGGTAAATATAAATAAATATACATACACACACACACACACACACACACACACATATATATATATATATATATATATATATATCTTTTTTGGTTTTAAACGGATAACCGAATAAATCGAATAAAACAAATAAAAACAAAACTCAAAACCATAACCGAACCGTAAACCGAATTCGCAATTTGGTTACGGTTGAAAACCGAACCTTAAACCGAATTCACAATTCGGTTTGGTTTATTCGGATACGGATACGGTTCGGTTTGTCGGTTTATTCGGATTTCGGTTATTTATACACACCCCTAATTCTATTTATGTGAGGCCTCCTATGACAATACTTAAATGTTAGTATTGTAGGGCTGCTTTGGAGAGGTATTTGTCTACTTTTGAGAGGAATTGACGCCCAATAAACCCTAGTCATTCCGTATATGAAGCATGCATACAGAACTTGTTAGTTAAGGAAATAGTATTAAGGCCACGTACATTTAAAAAAGCATCAGTTGGTTAGGTTTTGTTTTATAACCTGTTATCAATATGGTTTTTTATGGAAACATAAATTATATTATACTTAACATTGACATCGTAAGAATTAAAGTTGGTTATTTGACGGTTTTACCCACATTCTTTTGATCTCAGTCGTTGAAAGGAGGCAACTTTTAATCTCAGCCATCATTAATAGGTGGTTTTGAAACCATAATACGGTTATTTTGGCCTTGTGACGTCAGAATTTACATCATAAGAAGTTGTTGTTTGACTTTCATTCTCAGCCTTTGGATGTTTGAAAAGATTTAATCCTGACCGTCATTAATGGGGGAAGTAATAAACTGCAAAAGAAAATGAAATTAAAAATATGAGGGATGTGTACGTGGGTAGTTATTACCTGATTACCTGAAATGTAGTATTGAACATGCTTTTATAAAACTGAATCTGAAAAATAAAAATGATAACTTCTTCACCCTACTCGATTGCAGAGAATAGAGAATAGAGTTTCCTTTGACGACGGAACAGACTGGCAAAAGGTAATGACTTTATTTCATTTACCACTTATCATTCTCTACTTAGAATATTGTATTGCTTTGTCTTTCTGTTGAAGACGTAAAATATTGTTCAATAAAAGAAACAAACCAAAGAAAAAGAATACTATCCAAGCATCCAATGTATGGAGATTTGAAGACCAAATGAGGGAGAGTAAGGAGAAAGGTTATAAACGGTCTCTTAAAATGTAAATAGATTTAAAGAAAGTGTTTACAGATAAACTCATAAAAGAGAGTGACGCTTTTTTCTCAAGCTAGAAAATGTGAGTTGTCATTTTTTTATGTGGTGTCATGTCATTAGTTAATCTGTGACTTGTTAATTTCTTCTCTTGAAACTCAAAATCTCTTTTTTCTTCGAGACACACATGAAGCAATGTTTTGTCATTTTCTTTTCTTAAATCTTAAAAATCTTTTTTTCGATAAAAGAGAAGGAAATTGTTTATACACAATAACAAGCTAAACTTATTTTAAACTCACTTATCAAAATGACAGATTTTTTTTTACCCAAAATAACAACTATTAAAGTGAATTGTCAAATTTTTTACTCGAAACACACAAATTCTGTTTATAAAAAATAACAGCTAACCTTTTCAAAATGACAATTTTTTTCCCAGAACGAAAGCTTATATTTTATAATAATAATAAATTATTTAATCCATATTTTTTTTATTTATCTGATCATAATAAAAATATATATTAATCTATCTGTTAATTAGGATTTTATGATCTTCATAAATGAATTAGTTAATGAAGTTTAAAACTGTTTTTATAAATGTTTATAAACATTTGCCTACCATTTTTGTTTCTTAAAGGTTAATGCTCTGAAATAAGCCCACTTTGTAAGAGGCTTTATCCTCTTAGGATAAGTCTTGGGTTCAAACCCAGGAAGAATCTTGTAATTTTTCGTGTTAAATATTACTTTTGTTGTTCAAAAAAAAAATTTTTGTTTCTTGAGACACGGAAAATTTGATGAGGAGTGTCTTTTCAAAATAACACCTACACTTTTAAAATGACATTTTTTTTTCAAAATGACAGTGTGATCTCTTTACTTGAGCAACATAAAATTTTGCGACGCGTTATCTTTTCTAAAGACAATTTATTAAAAACAGTGTCTTTTTATAAAAACAATTTATTAAAAACACTAAACGCCATACTGAACAGAAGGTAAGTCGTTGCGGTACTATCTTTATTTTATAATTTATATATTTTTAATTTGGCGTTTAAGATTAAAATTCTTTATTTTTGATTTATTTTCTTAATATTATAATATTTAAAATATATACAAAAATCGTTGCCACTCTATCGTTGATTTATAATTTATATACTTTTAATTTGATTTATTTAAATGATTTTTAGGTCTTTTATTTTGTCGCCTGTATAATTTAATTTAGATGTTTTATTTTATTTTTGTTATATATTACCTTAAAAATATTTACTATATTCTACTTTTTCTGATCCTTATTTCATTTTCTACTTGTACATATGTAACGACCACTAAAAGGAACGTGCTATATCTTATCTTTTTACTTGATACGCAAAATCTGAAGTGTACACACCACTCAATGACTATGGTGGGGCTGGGGTATTATGGAGCTTAAAATTGGGTTCCTGTTTTTAAAGGATGCATATGATTTTTGGAGAAGTTGGATGTTGTCCAAATTAGAAGCTCGGAGAGTTTGAATATGTTTTGTTGGGATGCTGGTCTAATTTTGGCTTTGGTTTCTTTTATACAGTATTGTGATGTTTTTTTTCCTTCGATTTGTATGTTCGTGTTATTCGTGTAGTCTTTTGTTTTAGCGTTTTGCTAGATTTATTTTAATATAAACGAGATGTTTACCACCACGCGCGTTGCTGCGGGGTTGAATTTTGTTTTCTCAGAGACTTAAACTATTCCTTTACCAAATTTTGCAAAAAAAGTTTTAGTGTGCTTAAAGTATAAAACTATAAAGAAGTCGTGGCTAAAGTTAAAAACTCTAAAAGTATAATAATAAAAAAAAAGTAGAAAGTTAAAGAGTATAAAACGTAAAAGTATAAAAGTTCAATGGTGAAAGTATAAACCTATAAAAGTATACTAAAAAACGAAAGTAGAAAAGTTAAGGGTTATAAACGTAAAAGTCTAATAAAACTATAAAATAGTCGTGGTCAAAGTCGAAAACTCTAAGTTAAAAAAATGAAAAAGTTAAGGGGTATAAAAGGTAAAACTATAAAAGTTTCGTGGGCAAAGTAGAAACTATAAAAAAGTCGTGTTCAAAGTTGAAAACTTTAAATTTACGTGACCAAAGTAGAAGACCACAAAACTTAAAACAAAAAACTTTAAAAGTTAGGGCGTAGAAAACGTTAAAGTAAGAAACACATGTGGCTAAACTATGAAAACCTAAAGTTTACTATTTCGTTTAAAAAAACAAAGTATAAAATTGAAGGGTAGAAAATGTCAAAGTGTTAAACTTTTGTGGTCAATATTAAAAACTCAAAAACCTAACTATTCATTTACCAAATTTTGTTGTTATATATACTAGTGGGTGACCCGCCGCGCGTTGCGGCGGCCTCACCATTTTTGCACAACGTGTCGATAGATATTTACGGAGCCAAGAAATCATAACTTGATCCTATCAAACCCTTCATATTTAGTAACATTATTCACGAAAAAAAATGAAACATTGAAAAACCTATTTAAATATAGTCCATAATGCTAATACTCAGGCACCAAAACAACTCAAGATAAAAAAAAATAAGAGATAAACCTGAACCAAAGGATTGCCTGAGAGAAACCTGTCAAGGATGGTTAAGTGTTCAAATAAAGTTGTGTTCCATAATCCACACCAAACTACAACTGCAAGTCACATGGATTTGCAAGGGATTACAAATGATCAAATTACTGTCTCAAATCTGAACTTCAAAAACAATCCATAGCCATCAATTATACAACAACAGGGAGAGGCAAAATACTTCTAAATTATACACCATATTGGCATAGCTACCAAAAATACTTTTGAGTATTACATTCCATATTAGCATATCAATCTAGTTAGAAACTAATTTCTAAATTTGTAACAGCAGCAAGGAGAGGCAAAACACTTACAAAAACAAAACGAAGATCAGCAAACCAATGCAGACCACCTCGAACCTGCGAAAAATAACATTAGTCACTGTAAATACAATTAATCTTAATCTCTTGAAGTATCAACTCTTTCAAATACTAATCATCCAAAGGAGGCTATGTCTCTGCCTAAAAATAGAACCACACAGACCAGCCGCGCGTTGCGGCGGCGTCACCTTTTTCTCACCATGCAGCAATTGTATGCTCTGAATCAGGATAGTGCCAATCTATTCGGGAGGTGTTCATTACAATTCCATGCATGTTGGTCTAAGCCTTTACCTTGAGGCAACAACCTTATGTATGTCTAAATAGGCCCAAGGCCGAGGCTGCTTGGCTATTAGCATGGTCATCATTAATTTCATGAATTGTCTTAGAAGATGCCAACAAAAAAAAGTTGTCTAAGACTAATGGTATTTATAAAGGCAGTGATTGGAGTAAAAAGAACATATTAGCAAAGGAATGACAAACATGCACATTTAA